>PVKS010018578.1:0-39879 GCA_004027875.1 Aplodontia rufa | reverse complement strand
GACCCACCTGCAACAACCATCCAGACCCACCTGCAACAACCATCCTGACCCACCTGCAACAACCATCCTGACCCACCTGCAACAACCATCCTGACCCACCTGCAACAACCATCCAGACCCACCTGCAACAACCATCCAGGGGCTAATGGCCTAAGAGTCCTTGTTAAAAGGCAGAAACAGCCAATCTGGGCTCTATAAAGAAGAGCATGACCCTACTATTTATTTCCTGCCTGAGAGAAGCTTACTTAAAACATACAGCCACAGAGATCAAACCCAGAGGGAGCAGCCATGAGCACCTGGAATCTGAGATCAGAAAACTTTAATTTCCATTAGCACTCCCAAACCAAGACACGAGGTTCAAATCGAATATTAAAAGTGTGGGAGAGATTTACAAAGAAAAGTGAATGAGTCATACATAATAAAGGCAGATCTGAATGAACAGATCCCACACGCATTTGCAGAGAACAATGCTCTCTGTCCATCGTTTCCGCCCACCTCGACTTGCGGGTCCATGCAGCTTGCTGTGACTGAAGGCAAGTAGAGTCTCCGTGGGCAAGCAGAAGACCCCCAAGAGAACACGGTACTGGAGGGGGACAGAGGTGAAGGATGGGCTCTGCTCGTCCCGCCGACTCCTCAGGAGGCTGCAGTGATGGGAACGGGGGCCCTGGAGGGAGAACCCAGAGAGGCTGATAGGCATCTGGTCCCTGCCAAAAAGCAGGCTGCCCACAGGCAAGACACAGCAAGCAGCAGCAAAAGTACAGAGAGGTGTGGAGGCTAGGGAGGCAGAAGGAAAAGACGGGGGAATCCCCGAAAGGGACCTAAGGTGAGAGGCCAGCCGGGAGGGAGGGGAGCGCTGGGAGCGGCCTTGGCCGACTTGCACGGTGGCCTGTGTGCATTTGTAGGAATATGTGGCCACAGCCCATCAGCATGTACAACGTGGTGGCCAACAGACCAGAAGCTCGACTCCTGGCGAGAGTGCACAGTGCGGTGAATCGGCCGAAGCAGCATGAGATGTGTAGGGGACGGACCCACGAACCCTGCACGCTCGAAAAGCCATATCAAGAGCGATCGCACACTCTGGCACAGCAAGACCATGCGATCCCAGAAGACAGTCAATGCAGGAGGAATCTCAGCTGACCTTGGGTCTGGCGGTTACTTTTTAGTACAACACCAAAGACCCCATCCATGGAAGAAGTGATCTGCAAGTTAGAGTTGTCATAAACATTCCTGCGGAGAGTATTTTTGTAAAACACATATTAGATAAAGGACTTTAATCCAAAATATTCAAAGAACCCTTAAAATTCAATAACAAAGACAGTTTTTTATTGGAAGTATATAGAGATACAGTTGAGGGGGAAACATTATCAGAACAATAGCAATCAATGTATATATACTTTGTTATCCAGGGGTAATGCCAAAACATGGATGACCACCTTGGGTTTCACCTGTTGCAGTTTCCCCCAGAAGAACTCATGCATTAAATGGGTACCTCGTGGGGGAATGACATCGGCTTCTGGGATGGTTCCCCCATCTTCACAATCTCCAGACTCCTATGAGTTCTTCATACACCCTCCCCCGTCCCCATCCCTCTCCCTATGCCTCCAAGCATCCTAGAGAGCCATCCCCCTAATGCTCTGAAAGTCATTCAGTTTGAAGTTTTGTTAGGTTAGCCGTACAAAGACAGTTTTTAAAGGGGCAGGGCTGGGGGCTTAGCTCAGGGGAAGAACAATTCCCTAGCATGTTTTGGGCCCTGAGTGCCAGTCTGAAGATAAATAAATAAATAAATAAATAAGCAATAAAATAAGAATAGGTACGTGCAGATGCCTCACCCACAAAGACATCCAGGTGACAAATGGGTGTGTAAGTAGGTGCTCAACCTCACATGTCACCGGGAAGCAGCAAATCACAGCAACAGCCAAGCACCCTGGCACACCTATTAGAGGGCTGTTGAAATCCAGGACCATGCGGTCACCAAGCGCTGGCAGGGGTGTGGCCGCAGGAAGTCTCAGCCACGTCCGGCGGGAATGCCAAGTGGCACAGCCCAGGAAGGCAACCTGGCAGCTTCTGACACCCTCTCTGCTCCCTACCCTGTGGCTGGCCACTGCACCCTGAGCCGTGGAGGACGGCGCACACACAGCCTGGGCACCCGCGTCTGCAGCAGCTGTTCATAAACTGCCACAGCAACAAAATGTCAGCAAAGAGATGAATTGTGATGAAGCCGCAGGACGGGAATTGATAAGAAAAAGTCAAGTGATGGTCACCAGAGCAGGTGGGGGACTGGCTGCATGCATGGCACTTGGAGTGGCAAACCCATGTGGGCAGCCAAGACCTGTGGCCTCCAGAGGCGGGGACGAGGGGAGATGGGGACTGAAGATGGAGAAGCTCTTCTGCCTGAAACTGCCAGGGTGGGTGCAGAGCATCGCGGGGCCCAGAGCGCGCAACCCAACGCCTGCAGACTGGGTTGGCAGAGGTCAACACTGGCTCCTCAATGACAAGAGGCCTGTACCCCAATGCAAGGCTGGAGGTTGGCAAAGCGGGATGGAGGTACACAGAAGGCCCAGGGTTGCTCAGTTTTTCTGGAGACCTGAAAGTGTTCAAAAGCATTCAGGTTTGTATTCGGGGATGGAAAAGGAAACACCCAACCCTTACGAACAAAAGCTTGGGCTGATCGTGATAATTCCAGGGAATGCGGATTTTGAGCAAAAAAAATGCTAGCAGGCACACAAGGGGATATCTCACATTGGTAACGGGGCCACTGCACCCAGGGAATGAAACAACCCCAACAGAAGACACCCCCAGAGCACACGAAGTGAAAACACAGAACCGGATGCGGAGAGGTGAGCCACGCTCTCTCAGGTGGTGTCAGCACCAAGTATGGGTCCATTGGGGTGCAGTGTTCATAATGTGGAACCAGGAAGAGTTTACAGATCATCACCACCAGCCACCTAACCAGCATGGCTGTTGGTGGCGCCACCTCCAACGGCAGAACCCGGTGTGTGCAGCACCCCTGGAGATGCCCCATGAGTCTCAGGAACCTACCAGGGCTCAGTGTGCGAGGCAGGCCGTGATGGGATTCCACTGAAGTCTAAAACACACGTGGTGGTCAGCATCCCAACTCTGCCTCTGGCCTTCACTCTCGGCCTGACTTCTGGGATAGGCGATTCTTCATCTTGATGAGGCTACAGGTAGCCAAGGCCGGGACATTGTCTGCTGGCTTGAGAAGCAGTTTCTTCTGCAGAAAGAGGTAGGCAGGGATCCAAAGGCCAGAGGCCCTGCAGCACAGGTGGATGGTCTGGAGCCAGCAAGGACGCATAGGCCTCAGGCCTCTGCTGCTAGGAGCTAACTTCTGCCAACAGGAAGGATGGTGGGACAGGACCCAGTGCTCGGGGCAGTGCAGGCCCCCGAGGCCACGATTTCCACCTGAGCACAGAGCCCAGCCCCATGCCGTATGACGGCAGTGCACTTTGGAGCTGCTGTGTTGGCTGAACGTTGCTACGCAGCAGTAGAAGACCCGAACACAGCATTGAGCGCACGGAGAATTAAACGTCCTTCCAAGTGACACAAGCCAAAGGACTCAGGAGGGAGCTCAGGAAGCACTATGGAACGGAAGTGAAGATACAGCACTTAAGAGTGTGTCAGAGGGCTGGAGCGGTGGCTTGGCGGTTACCGCACCTGCCTGCCAAGCACGAGTACGTGAGTTCAAACCCCAGCACCACGTACACAGCTAAGTTTCAGAGCAACGAAGACCACATGAAAAACTAAATAAAACTGATCCTTTCTCTATCTCACTGTCCCTCTCTATTTAAGGAAAAAGAAAAAATATATGTTAAAAAAAAAAGCCTCAGCTTCTACCTTAAGAATCAGGCAAACAGGGGGCTGAAGAGGTGGCTCGGTGGTGGCGCTTGCCTGGCATGCACAAATACACAGGTTCAAACCCCAGCACCCACGTAACACAACTAAGTGTCAGAGCAACGAAAACCATGTGAAAAGCTCAATAAAAATTGATTCTCTCTGTCTCTCTCTCTCTCACACACACTGTCCTTCTCTCTTTAAGAAAAAAAAATCAGGAAAACAAATTAAATTCAAAGTAGGCAAAAGAGAGGATATCGGCTGTGCAGAGCAGAAATCTTTGGAATGGGAAAGGAAATCCTTGAAACCAAAGAGGTTTCCTGGAGGAGATAAGTTCACTGAACCGCTCCAGTCTGGTCTGGGGATGAGACAGCAGATTAACAGGAGGAACCAGGCAAAAGCACAATGAGGTAGCAGCAACGCCCTCAGGCTGACGCCTTGGCTGAGATGGAGGGATAAGCCACCCAGGCACTGCGAAGGCAGATAACTCAGTAGCCTTTATCTACTCAGGAAGCCGAGGTGCAGCTCCCAGCCTTCCTGGAAGAAAAGCCCAGGCCCAGGCGGCTCAAATTCTTTCCAACTTTGAAAGAAGGGCAGGTACGGGCCCCACAGAGACTACACCAGAAAATCGAGGGGAAGGGAGAGTTTCCCAGCCCAGTCTCAGGACAACATGGCCCTGACCCCTAAGTGAGCGCAGAGGTGAGGAAAGAAACCTAGAACAGGAAGCATGCATGCACGTGGACCTATCAAAGTCCCAGGTCACAGGTACAGAATGGCACTCACGTCCACACGAGGTTTCTCCCAGGAATGCGTGGTTACTGCCTGGTCATGCTCACATTTTAAAACCAATGACTGGGGTTGGAGCGGCTGCTCAGTGGTTAGGGCACTTGCCTGGTAGGTGCGAGGACGTGGGTTCAAACCCCAGCACCAGGTACACAATGAAGTGTTGGAGCAACAAAAGCCACATGAAAAACTAAATAAAATTGATTCTTTCTCTCTCTCTCTCACTATCCCTCTCTGTTTAAAAAATAAAATAAAATCAATGACTAAGGAGCTAGCTTTAACTGCTGAACAGGGTAGTTCAGCAGTTAAAGCACTTGCCTCGCATGCGCAAGCAAGGATCTGGGTTTGAACCTCAGCACCGTGTGCACAATTAAATGTTGGAGAAATGAAGCCCAGATGAAAAGATAAATAAAGTTGATTTTCTCTCACTCTCTCTAACACACACACTCTTTCTTAAAAAAAAAAAAATATCAATGACAGAAAGTAAATAAATGTATCTCAATGACCAGCAGGGCATGGTGGCATACACCTATCATCTCAGTGACTTGGGAGCGGAGGCAGGGAATTCCAAGTTCAAAGCCAGCCTCAGCAACTTGGCGAGTTTCTGAGCAACTAAGAGTGACCCTGCCTCAAAACAAAAAATATAAAGGGCTGGAGATGTGGCTCTGTGGTTAAGTGCCTCTGGGTTCACTCCCTGGTATCTATAACTAAAAAAATATTAATCGCCATCCAGGCGTGGTGGCACACCTGTCATTCTAGCTGCTTGGGAGGCTGAGGCAGGAGGATAGCAAGTTTCAGGCCAGCCTCTGCAATTTAGGGAGACCCTGTCTCAAAATAAACAAGAAGGGCTGGCGGAGCCTCTCCGTGGTGGAGCACCCTGAGTTCAGTCCCCAGTCCCTGAGGGGAGGAATTGGCGGCCACACTAACATGCAAAAGAAGGAAACCACGCAAGCCATTGAGATAGAAAAAGGATCTCACAAATTCAGCCTCTAGTTCCATGCTGTGCTCCAGCCAACAGGCTGAAAGGAGGCGCCCTCCACCCTAGAGGACAGCCAGCATCTCCTAGTGGTGAAGCCAGTGGGTGCCCAACCCCACCAGGGACTGGCAGGCTGGCCCCTCCCACCCCTCTGTTTATCCCAGCTCTGGGGGTTTACCAGCCCTCCAAAGAAAAAAAAGAAAAAGCAACCAGTTCAGAACAGAGGTAAAACTGACTTCATTTGAGGACATGATCTTGAAAGAAAATCTATGAAAAATTATTAAAACTAATATGTGAATTTAGCAGGGTTGTAGGTAGAAGATCAACAGACAAAAAAGAAAGTTAATTGCATTTTTATGTCCACTAATAAAACTTTAGAAGTTGAAGTTTAAAATGTCCATTTACAAGGGAACAAAAAAGTAGGCAACGTTTAGAGATGAATTTGACAAAAGATATTTAAGACACTCCCTGAGAGCTATAAGATAAACTAAGAGGAAGTAAAGAACTGAGGGATACCCAATGTTCATGGATAGGAAGAACGCATGTTGGGACAATGTTAATTCTTTCTGAATTAACAAAGATTCAATCTGAATCCAACCTCAGGCAAATTTCTTTGCGGAAACTGACAAGCTGATTTTAGAATTTATGTAGAAATAGAAAGGAACTCAACTTTGTAAAAGAACAACTTTGAGGTACATTATGGGAACCACGACTGAATGGTCGTGGTGGAAGGCAGAGGAGTAGGGGCGGGCAGGCTCGGTGCAGAACGGCTGCCTGGCCCTCCAGGCCTCAGCGTCCATCCCAGCATGCACATATCGAAAAGAGCACCCTGAATCAGCACGCCAGTGACCCTCTGATTCTAACAGCTGCCGAGGCAACTCAACGGAGAAGGAACTATCTTCTGAACTGCAGGTTGTAGGGGTTGGGGATTTAGCTCAGTGGCAGAGCGTTTGCCTAGCACGTGCAAGGCCCGGAGTTCGGAGTTCGGTCCTCAGCCCTGAAAAAAACAAAAACAACAACAACAAAAAAAAAAACTGTAGGTTAGAACCACGGGATGGTCATAAAAATGAAGGACAATCCCTACATCACATCACATGTAGAAATTAACTCAAAATGGATCATAGACCAAAAGTAAGAAACAAAACTGTCAGACTTCTAGAAGAAAACAGGCAAAAATATTACTGATCTTGAATTTAGCAAAGATTTAATAAATAGAGCATAAAATTGTACTAAAGAAAAAAATTGTTAGATATCACAACTTTTCTAAAAAGTTCTATTCTCCAAAAGACCCTGTCGAAAGAGTGAAAAGACAAGCCACTGGGGGAAATATTAGCAAAAATATTGTATCTGACAAAAGGCTTCCATCTAGAACAGCTGACAAACTCTTCCACTCAGTAACAGGATAAACAACAACAATAAATAAAGGAGGAAAAGCTTCAAACGAGCAGTCACAAAGGAGACAAAGTGTCAAGAAACACATGGAAAGTGCCCGGGTTCAGAAGTCCTCAGGGAAACGCCAATCAAAGCTGGGCAGAAGAAGCCCAGCCTGTGAGGAGCTGCACCAGGTGGAGGGTGCAGAGCCACAGGGGTCCACGCAGGCTGGAGCGGTGGAAAGGAGCAGCAGGACTCTGCAGGCACCACCTGCCTTGGAGATGCCCACGCACCCTGCAAGCCTCAGAATCAAAACCACAGGTCCCCGTGAAGATTTGCACTGGAATACTCTGGCAACTTGCCTGTAATAGCCCACACTGGAGTCCACCAGATGCTGTCCACAGTTAAATGGGCAAACACCGTGGCACATGCATGTGACAGAAAGCTGTATAGTGGTTAAAATGAATGAGATAGGGATTGTGGCAGGCAGATGGGAGGACCCCCCATGGAGGTCCGCGTCCAACGCCTGTCCTGTTCCCATGCTGGCCCCTGGGGAGATAATCCTGGATTATCTGACTGCATAATGCAATCACAAGGTGCTGGACAGGAGCCACCGGAGCCTGCTGGAGGGGCACTCTGAGAGGGCTCTGAGTCCACCGCCCACCAGGGTTTCTATCAGGCCACAGAAGGGGACTCCTTGCTCTTAAATGCAGCAAGAGATGCTGAGTGTGACCCCGACAGTGACAGAAATTTCTGCAAGACTGCCAAGGTGGCAAAAAGTCAGGATCAGGAGATGCTGTGTGTCCTTGAGCAACTTCCCCCTGTGGTGGCGCGTTTCCTCATTTGGGGCATGGGGACAAGGCCCTGCCTCCCCCTCTGGGGCTGGGGCTATGAAGGGCAGCCGTGGCTAACATTGCAGGGACTCTTCACTGGGACCTCAGCTCGGTGTCCACACAAGCCCTCCAGGCTCCACAGTGTTGCCTTCTATCTCAGGACTCCTTGCTGTCTGCTCAGTCCCCAGATGGAGCTACCCTGCCCCTAGGCAATGAGACCTGAGCAACCCCAACCCTCAGCCCTGGTGAGGTAGCAGCACCCACAGCGACCACGCCAATCTGCATTCCCGTGGCTTGTCTGCACCCCAGGGCAGGAGATCTGTCCTAGCAGAGAGTGGACACCCTGCTGCAGGCTCAGCAGGCAGAAGGACAGGCTGGGCCAGGTCCAAGAGGCCAGAGAGTGCTGCCCTACACCCTGGAGGAAGACAGGCCTGGCCACCGTAGAATGGCCTCCAAGAGGTTCTGTCCTGGGCAGTTGTGGCAGAGTCGAGGAGCTGGGTGCTGTATGCCAAGGCCAGCCTCACATGACAACCCTGCCAGGGGACAGGAGAGGAAGTTGCTGGCCGGCCTGCAGACTGCAAGAAGAGCCCTGTCATGTGCTCAGAGGTCAGCGCCCTAGGGCCAGCAGTCACAGGGTGCAGGTCACTCAGGAGGGAAAGGGTCTCGCCCTCATGACCGCCACCACTGGCTCCCTCCTCCATCTGCTCTCTCATCTCCACCCTCTCTCCTGACACCCAGCAGCCCTGGTCACCCTGCAGAGGTGGACCATGCCTCCGCCCAGCCCTGCAGAGCAAAAGCCACACAGAGTAAAGCCCCAGGTCGAGACCATCCTTCCACCTCCTGTCCTGGAATCCGCCCAGTGTGAAGAGCCTTGCTGCCTTCTGCTGTCCCTGCTAGGGCCATAGGAGGTGCAGCACAAAGCCTGGTGAGCCCTGCAAGGAAGGCCCAGACCTCCTGACCACCTGGGCCAAAAGCACGAGGAATGTCAAGGTGCCACACTGTGGGGTGCAATGTCCTCCACTGGCAGCTGCAGGAGCTGTGTCTCTCTGACTCCTGTCCTTCCCAGGGCAGGCCACAGAAACCAGAACCTCTGTCCCCAAAGGCAGTCCTAAGACCTGAACCAACCTCCCCTACCTATGCAGAGGAGCTGGTTCTAAAGAAGCCCTCTGTTCTGCCCTGTCCTTCCCCAGACCTCCATTCTAGAAACAGCCTGCCCTATGCCCTGGGGGAGGCCCACCCTGCCCTGTCCTTCCCCAGACCTGCATTCTAGAAACAGCCTGCCCTATGCCCTGGAGGAGGCCCACCCTGCCCTGTCCTTCCCCAGACCTGCATTCTAGAAACCCCGTGCCCTATGCCCTGGGGGAAAGCCCTCCACGCACAGGGACTAAGAAGCCTTTGAGAGGACAGGCACGTTATCATGTCCAGCCTCCTCCGCACACGGTCCACACTGTGCCAGACCTCAGGTGGACAGCTTCCCTGAGCTTTCAGGACTTTGCTTCTGAAGGCTCGCAGGTCAGGTAGGACTGGAACTTCTCACATCTGCCACGTTAGCCTGACTTTTGTCCCAGGGTGGGACCCTTAACAATGGGAGGAGAGGGTCACATCTTTGTACCCTCCAGCCCCCCACCCCGTCCACTTGTGCACTCTGTGTCTGAAGAAACCATGTGCAGAGCCCACTTGCCCCTGTCCCTTGCTCCTACCCGCTGGCCAATCTCCTGGCCCTGCTAGGACACCACACCCCAGTCCACCAGAGGAAGAAAAGGACCTCAGCTTCCTGCATGCCACCATGAGGGACACAGTGAGACCGCCCTGCTCCCCTCCCTGCAGCAGAGCGTGTCCATTCCATACCATGAGAGGCAGGGCCTGGGCCTGCAGTGGGCAGAGAATGCTCGAAACCAAAGTCGGGGACGCTGCCAACTCTAGGGCCCTGCTTCCTGCAAGCAGCCCTGCGCTACTCCAGGGTGGGTCCCCGCGGCCAGCAGCAGGGCCACTCCAGGATGGGACCCCACGGCCAGGGGCAGGGTCACTCCAGGGTGGGACCCCATGACCAGGGACAGGGTCACTCCAGGATGGGACCCCATGGCCTGGGGTCAGGGTCACTCCAGGGTGGGACCCCATGGCCGGGGGCAGGGTCACTCCAGGGTGGGACCCCATGGCCTTGGGACAGGGTCACTCCAGGGTGGGACCCCGTGGCGGGGGCAGGGCCACTCCAGGGTGGGAAGGGGCCTTGGGGTCTGACTCCCGCACTGCTCCCCCTCAGCTCACCCACCCTGTGCACCAGGCCACACTGAGCTGTCCCCACCACCTCCATCTAGGCCAGAAGTCAGGGCCTGTTCCTGTCCACCACTCCCTGCCCCTTGGAGTCACGGCTCCAAGAGAGGGGATGTCGCAGCCCCAGATCCGCTTTTCCAGCTGCCAGGGAGTAGCAGGTGCCAAGGGGACCTGGCACCCCCGCCACCTAAGCCCACACTGGGGATAGCCTTGAGGTGTAGCAGGAGGGCAGGGAGGGTGAAAATGTCCTTTCCTGCAGAGGGACCCGTCCAGCCACTAGGAGCAGGTGCTCCAGCCCTGGAGGGTGAGCACCCTGCTGCACAGAGCTGGACCCTTCCCCTGGGCCCACCTCGACAGGGAGGGTAGGGTGGAGCAGGAGCTGAGGACCTGGCCTCTCCTGTCACTGCATGGCATGGAGGTGGGATGGCTAGGCCCCAATGGTGGGAAGTCAGGTCCCGATGCAGCCGTGGAGGGCGGTCAGTGTGGACAGCCACCTGCCCTGTGGTCACTGCCACATCTGGGGTGGAGACGAAGGTACATGTGGGTGTGGCACAGGGAGGCCCCAGCTGCCAGGCCTTTGTTCCGGGAAGCATCTGGAGGGCCAGCCCAGCGCTCCGCAGAAAGCCACTTGCTCAATCCCACCTGCCACGAACTCACACAGGAAAACAAGCAGCTCCAGCCAACCCAGCCCAGCCGGCACTACAGAGCCACCAACTGGCACCACAGGCCTGCCCAGGTAGCAAGCCCGCCACCCCTAACCTGCCCTGGTCGCCCCCATGGCCCCACCCCAGCCTGCACCAATGACCTTGTCCCACCAACCTACCCCAGCAACCCTGTGCCCCAAGTCACCCCTTGGGACCCATGTCACCCAGCAAGCCTCCAGCCTGATGTCCCTGCCCCACCCAACCCCTCGGCAAGGCCTCTGTGGTTGCCCTCCGCTTCTCCACCTTAGCCTGTTGGGAAGTGTCAGGACCCTGTCCCCCTGCCCTTTCTTGCCCCTCTGGCCCACCCTTGTTCTCACAGGGATGCCACCACCGGGGGGCTTCGGATTGCTCCCCAACCACGCCAGCCTCGCGCCTGACCTTGGCCTGTAGGCCCTCGGTTGCAGATGTCACCTGCGGGCACTGCACGCTCTCTGGGCCCAACCGAATTGCCCCTCCCTGCACAGTCTCCATTCCAGCCCCCTCCCCAGAGTCTCTCGCCCCACCTGGCCTCTGGACACGTTACTTTGCAGGTGCGCTTGAAGACAGGTTCTCAGGAGGGGACACCATCCTGGGCTACCCAGTGGATCCATGTGACAAATAGCTCTGAAGGAGGAAAGGGCCGCTGCCGAGGGCTTGGTGGCCTCAGGCAGCGGAGAGGGCAGGGACAGGGGCACCCACAGATCCCTCAACTGCAGCCCAGACAGGCTGATCTCAGTTGGTCTCAGAGCTGTGAGGAATTTACCTTGTTCAAAGCCACCGGCTGTGGTCCTTTGGACGTTGGCTCTGTTCCTGCGCAATTCACTGGAATCTGGGGACAGCCTTACTTCTAAGAGGGGGCAGCGCTGCCTCCCCTCCTCGCCTCCCTCATGTGCCTCTTCCCAGTACCCGTCACCTGTCCCTTTGTCCTATCCTTGTGTTTGTGTGTGGCGCTGGGGACAGACCCAGGGCCTGGTGCACCCGGTGGTGTTCTGCCGCCCCTCCCCCGCCCCACACCCAGCCCCTCTCCTGCTATTAGGCCATGGCCTGGCTCAGGCCCATCCCTTCCCACCTGGAGACCCCTACAGGCTGGTGGTCACACTGCAGGGTGGGGACACTCCCTGGCCTTTGCCTGCCTTTGCTGCCCACTGTGCTGCCTTGACCCTCACTCTGACCTCACCTACAGGCAGGACGCTGCAGCTCCTGTCCTGCTGGCTCTCCGTACACCCAGCCTCCCTCTCCCATGGGCCAGTCCAGCACCAAGGCCGGGTACACCAGCACCCCCAGATGACCCAGGATACCTTCTGCGATCCTCCCAAGACAGCAACAGTGGGATGTGGAGAGAGAGAGAGATTTATTTTAAAGAATTGAGTCTGAAGTCTGTGGGGTGGGCTGCAGACCCCGGAAGGAGATGATGCTGCAGCTCAGGACTCAACATGTTCACTGGCAGAATTGCTTCCTCCAGGGACCCTTAGCAATTTTGCTTCAGGACCTCAACTGATTGGGTAAGGCCCACCCCAGTGTGGGGTGGGTGCTGTGGTCCAAACAACTTCAGTGAAATTCACATCACACCTGGAGCCCACACAAGGGACTCAACACTTGCACACTCCTTCCCTGGGAGCCAGGCTTGTGTGCAGAGCAGGGCAGGGACAGCTCCACCTCCTGGGCCTCCCATTGCCTAGCTGGGTGCTTGCCTGCAGCAGCAGTGAGGCCATTGCCATGAGGAGGTCCCCACAAGTCCCCCTGCATGGCACCCTCCCACAGGTTTTTTCCAGCACCCGGGGGTCCCCAGATTTCTCCTCTCAGGGTGGAGTGCATGTCCTCCCCGCCCTGCACTTACACTGGCCCCTGGCCTTTCTCAGGAGGGTGCCCGGTCACTGTTGACCTCCTGACTCTCAGCGAGGCCCCAGCCTCAGCAGGGTGCACTGTCACTGCCCACCTCCTGGCTCTCAGGGAGGCCTACACCATCCGTGTTCTCTCGTTCTGATCAGCTGAGTTCTTGCTCAGCTCCTGTTTGTGCTAAGACATCAGGCTGGGTCTGTCTTGCTTGCTCCTGGGGGCAGGGCAGTGGGGGCACCTCCTGGGCACAGTGGATTTTGCAGAAGCAGGAGGAGGAGCCTTTGGGTAGGTCAAGTCAACCTACTTGGTCATCACAGGTTCTAGGGCCGTTGGGCTCTGCCTCCTCAGGGCAGCCATGATGGCGGGAGACCACCGTCCAGGGTCTAACCCTTGGGGCAGGAGCACTTGCTCCAGAGAGCTGTGTGCCACTCGGACCCTAGACCTCTTCATCAGAGCCTGGACCAAGACCCTGAGACACCGCTGTGCTTCCAAAGTCTCTGTTTTGGCCATGTCTCAGAATCCTCAAAGCTCAGGGCACCCAAGCAGATGACACATGAGGTCACTTGACTGGCCTGAGGGACACCCACCCAGGCAGCTGGGCCCCTGCCTCTCAGTCCCCACACTATCCCAGAGCTGGGGTTCTCAGGTCCTGGACAAGACAGACAGCATGGGCCTCCAGCCACCTTGGGCCCTGACAGTGCTACCCGACCCCACGTGCCCAGTCTAAATGACAGGAGGGCCGGCTTGCGAGAGACCCGTGTACCCTGCAGGCCCCCAGGTGTCTGTGTCTCCCTCATCCCCATCCCTGTCAAGGTACCTGTCCATCTGTCCCCTCCCCAGCCATGCATGTCAACAGCCCCCAGTCCCTCCAGTGTGCCACAGTTCATCTCCTCACACAGCCTCAGCTGCCCTGAGGAACCGCAACTGAGCCCCAGGCAGCAGCCCCTTCTGTCCTGGGAGATGACTCAGCCCAAGACAGGGAGGATGAGTCAGGGTGACTCAGCACTCCAGTCGCTCCTACCCTGCAGGCGGGAGCCACTTCCCCTCAGCCCCAGGCGGCCTGCCGTAGCTGCCCCTGGTGTCTGCCCCTTGCTTGCAGAGCTGGGTGTGGGGCTGGACGGAGAGTCCTGGGGGTGGTCTCAGAACCTCCATGGAGGGTGGCAAGCCCTGGGTCTGGGACTCCCAGCTCTGGGGAGAGACTGGCTTCTCAGCCAGGATTGGGGTTCTGAGGGGCCAAGGCCTGGGGATAGACCCCAGCAGGGAGAGGGAGTGAGAAGGCTGGGGCTGGGGCCACACGGAACCCCAAGGGAGCAGGGGGGGGTGGGGGAGAGCAGAGAGTAGCCCCACGATCCATCCCTGTGGGGCTCTGCCAGCTGCACTCAGTGCCAGCAAGGAGCGGAATCCCCTGGAGAGCACACAGGATCCCCTGCTTGGGACCCGAGCAAGCTGGGTTGGCAGCTAGAGCCTCTATACAGCCTCTGTGTTCAGGGGGCCTCCACAGTGAGGCCTGCCCATGCGGCTGGAGACGAGGAGTAGAGTGGCTGCATCAAGCAGGGAGGTGGGCAGCCAGGGCAGAGCCCACCCTGCCTGCCCCTACCTCACCTGCCCCTCCCCCGCCACTGGCCTGGGCTGTCCCTGCTGCCTGCCAGGTGGCGGCCCTGCCCCTGCACAGCCCCTCCCTCCATCCGTCTCACCAGGTGGGTGGCCGGATTACTGTTCACCAGGCTGGACCACCCCTGCCCACAGGCCTGAGACTGTCCCCCTCCCCCCGCCCCATGTCCTAATGGTGTGTTTTGAAGATCAAGAGTCTTGAATCTTACTGTCTCCAATTTATCATTTTCCCTTAAAAGAGGTGGAAGCTCTTTTCACTAAGAATGGACTTTATTTTGTAGAAAAACTGTCCACACCCAGAGGTCTACACCTGCAACATGCACACACGCTCTGACCACACCTTGCATGGGGGGGCGCCTGGTAGGTCGGTCGATGGGCCACACTGACGACGCACTGACGCAGGTCACCTTGGGACTCAGATGCGGAACAATGTGAAGCCATACAGAGGTGGACAGATGGCTCCACTGTCCCTGCAGCCACAGATCTTTCACTGTCTTTGCAGTTCCACGCTTTCCAGAATGGCACATGCACCGGGTCTTGCAGCATCCGGCTCTTCCGACTGGCTTCTTTCATGTCATCCTCTGAACCTAAGAGTCCTCACCTGTTCATGACCTCATAGCTTCTTTCTTTTCAGTGCTGAGTAATATTCCCCCTCGGGCATGTACCGTAGCCCAAGGCTCCACTCACCTACCCCAGGTCATCGGCCCTGCGATCAGGTTTTAGTGATTATCAACAAAGCTGCTGTAAACATTCTCCCGCAACTTTCCAAGTGAACTCACATTTTCAGTTTCTTTGGGTAAATAAGGGAGAACAATGCTGGCTCATATGGCAAGAGGATGTTTGGTTTTAAAACAAACCGTTCTGAATGAGGCTTCCTGTTGCTCCACACCCCCACCAGCAGCGGTCCTGTTGGCCTTTTGGATTTTGGCCACCCAGTAGGCGTGCACAGGTGCTCTGCTGTCTCACCGTGGTGACGTCTGGAGGCGGTAACATTTGGAGGTGAGCATCCTTCACTTGCCCAACCGCTACCAAGCTGTGTGGCTGGTTTCCTGGTTGAGCTATCGGAATTCTTTGTAAATTTGGGACTCAGGTCCTTTGTCAGGTACAAGCTGTACGCATCTTTCCTTCCATTCTGGGGCGCATTCCGCTGTGAACGGCGTCTGGCTCGGTACTTGTGCGTGTCCTGCTTCACCACCACCTGTGCCTCCCCCGAGAGGGTGCCCTTCACTGACAGGGGCCTGCGACTGGCTGGCTGGACTCAGTGCCCCTCCTACCGGTGCCTGGCAGGGGGCTCTGCCTCCCCTCCCACCTGTTGCTGTCCACCCCAGTGCTGTCTGAGTGACTGAATGCAAAGTCATTCTCTCCAATCCCGACCCCCATCCCTGCCCTGAAGCCATTTGGAATGCTGAAGCCAGAGGCTGGTGCTCAGTCCCCGCTGCCACTCCAGGGCCATGCCCCTGGGAACCACTTTCTTCAGGACCTCCAGGGGCTCCTCGCTCAGCCTCTCTCCAGGTGATCACCTTCTGGTCCCCGTCCATGGTTCCCTCTTCTCTCACGAGGAAGAGGGCTCAGTCCTAGGCATCTGCGCCCTGTGCACACGCAACTTTGTCTGCACCCAACCTGATGACCATGTCTGAACGTAAGGAAAGCAGTGAATGAAGGAGCTAAGGAGAGCACAGCTTGGCGGTGAGACAAGGACAAGTCAGAGTCAGCGCGGGCGGGACGACAGGTCAGGTCGATGAGGAGGACACTGGATGAAGGTCTGGTTCCTAAGAGGGCAAGAGCATCCCGCACCCGCTGTTACAGCCCCCACGCTGTCAGGGCCCTCTGCTAACACAGGTGTTCCAGACACAGGCAGCTCCTCTGCTGATAAAGGTGCTGTGGCCCAGGACAAAGGACTAGATGAGACCAGAGCTCCTGTGCCCGCTCCCAGGAACGGGGAGGGAAGGCAACGATTATTCAAGGGGGGAATCCTGAGAGACCGTAGACGGATGAGCGGGCCCCCTCTTCAAGTTCTCGGCTCCGAGATTCCCTTCTCCTGGAGAAGTCTTTTTTTTTTTTTTTTTTCTCTTTCTGTCCTTTCTTTAAAAAAATTTTTTTTGCTCTGTTTTCCTTGGTGTCCCTCAGTTTCATTGTTTCATTCTTTGTCTATGGGGAACACAAACCTGACACCTACCAAACTGGCATCGGTGGTGGCTCAACAGTAACAGGTTTATTCTGGAGGACAAACCTGCGGAGGGCAGCCCTGCAGAGTCTGCGACCTATTGCGTGCTGGGGATAGATGGTGAGGGGGAGGATGAGGCCTATGCCAGGGAGTGGCCTGGGAAGGGTCCTTTCTTATGGTGATGTAGTGTTGACGATTTCTTTGCGTGATGGTGGAGTATTATAGGTGGGTCCAGGGTTTCAGGAGAGGCGGTCTAGGGTTCTAAGGTGGAAAATGTTTTAAGATGGGGTGCTTAGGTTAAAGTTCTACCCAACACTTAAGGCTAACGACTGCCAAGCCTCTCTGTCCAGACCTCTCCCCTGGACACCCAGTTCAAGGGGCAGCTGCCACCAATAGCTCCTCTCTCTCCCACACCCCCACAGGCCCTTTCTCACCCCAACTATATAAAGCAGAACTTCTGGGCCCTCTTCCCCACTCCCTTCTGCTCCCACTGCCCTCGAGACCAACTGCTTGCCCTCCAGCCCACCACCGTGGAGGGAAAGTCCCACTGAGCCACCATCAGGAGGCCCCTCCGGTCCATCTCAACAGTGCAGAAGGATCTGATGGTCCCTGATCCTCCACCTGCCCCCTCTCACATCCTCCTTCATCTGGGTTCCCTCCTAAGCTTGAAGGGACAGCTCCTCCCCGCGCTGTTCAGAGCCCCAGTGGCTGTGCATCCCCCCAGAGACAGGGGGTGCTCCCAGCTGCTGGTCTGAGCCGCTGGGCAGGACATCTGCTCTGGCTTATGGCTCCCCTCCACCCGCAGACACTTCAGGGCTCCTGCTCCTGCTGCTCCAGGATGTGGCCCTGGCTCTATTCTGTGACCCATCACCTCCTTCAAGCTGTTCAGATGAGGGCTCTGAGGTTACAACACCTCCCCCTGTCACTTCCTGCACCCATCCCTGCACCAGCTTCCAAGGCCCCATGTGAGCTGCTTGCTTCATTTCACGGATGTCCCCATCTAGCATAAACCCACAAAGGCAGTAACCTCTGTGCTGTGCCTGCAATTTCCCCACACCTAGAAAGAGCCTGGCAGGGGTGCAGTGAGTAGGCTCACAGGCCTGAGCGTGGACAGTAGCACAGCACTGTCCAGCATGCTCACAGGCCCGGGTCTGGCACCCAGCATCGCCTAAAAAAGAAAAAAAAAAAAAGTAAAATAGTCAGGTGCCACAAGGAATCCTAGATAAACACGTGGGGGCTGGGAGGCAGGGTGTGACTCAGGAAGGCAGGAGTAGAGGTCAAAGGGTGTGGGCTTCTGATCTCCCTCCCCACCTGAGTCTGGGCTCCTCCACCTGCAGAGCCAGGGCTGGGGCTGGCCTCTAAACAGCTTCCTGCCCTTCTCTGCCAGGAGAGGTGTAGGGTTGGGAAAGGCCACCTCTGGGCCCTGTGGCAGCTCCCCAGAGAAGACCTGCATAGCTAGGGCCCTTCCCCGGGGCAGCCCCTTGGGCGGTGACTACAGAGGCTGGCATGCAACACAGGTTGGCCTCCACCACCTGCCTCCTTGGTTCCGGCAGGCTTATACTAGACAGAGTCCATGTCCCTGCCACATGCAGCTGCTATGGCTTGGGGCTCCTGGCTCCCCCAGAAACCCCCTGCTCTGTCAGAGGCAAAGGGCCCCTCCAAGTGCATAAGAGTCTACCCACGGTACAGTCAGGGAAAGGGTCTCAAAGAGGTCCCGTGCCCTGTCTCCTGCCTAACCCCAGGCAAGGCCAGGAAGAGGCATCCTTGGACCATAGGCAGTGGACTGGACACAGTTGACACACATCCCCCCTCCTTTGGGAGAGGGGCACCGAGGGACGAGCCTGGTGGGAACAGGTGCTCCTGCTCAGCTTTGGCAAGTGCAGAGGTCCTCGGGTCTGAGCTGGCAGGGAGGCAGGGCACGCTCCAATGTGTCTGGCTCCTCCAGGGCTCTGCAGACTACGGGCTCAGTCCCTGCCTCTGCAGGAAGGGGGAATCCAGGCTGAGGCAGGAGATCTGCCTGGGAGGAGAGGGGACCAGAAATCAAGGCCCTCAGCCTCCACTCCTGTGCCTCCCAGGGTCCTATGTGTGCACGCAGGTATCACTCCACACAGTATGGGACACCCACCACGTGCCAGCTTAGCAAGGGACTGAGGCAGGTGGGAGGCTAGTGCCTCTGAGCATCCGGGGACAGTCTCTGTTCATTGCCAGCTCTGGGGCCCAGTACAATGACCCAGGACACCTTCTGCCCTTTGCCTGATGCCAATCCATCCAGGGCCCAGCTGTCCTCTCTATAGCAACCCACAGGGAGGCAGGTGATGACTCAAGGTGCTGGGTGCCACTGGGCTGACCAGAGGACAGCCTTGGACCCCCAGGGAGCTGGGATCAGATGCCAAGGGCAAAGATGGTTGTCTGCCTCCTTCTGTTTCGCTCTCACATCTAGAGCTACATCCCGTAGGTGGGGCACGATGCACAGAGGAAAGGCCCAGGCTGCAGTCACTCACCTGTGCCCATTGGACTACAGGGCAGGGAAAGGCTCCGCCAGGGCCAGGGGCCTGACTGAGTTATGGCAAAGGGAATTCCATGCCAGATGTGAACCACAGCACGCCGTCTGCCCCTCTGCAAAGTGGTGTTAGGGGTACGTACCTCCCCAGGAACTAGGAGGGCCTGCCCAGAAAGAGCACCCTGGACCAAAAGGCCAGGAACTCTCAGCCCTGCTCAAACATCACCTCTTCAGAGGACCCCTCACTTGCTAGCACCTCCTCATTACACTTCCTTTGGACAGGCACCCTTCACTAAAGTGACCTGTCCAAACACACCTTTGCTCTTGCAGGACTACCCTCCAGGGTCTGAAGAACTGAGTTCGGTGCTGCCTCTTTTGGACTCAGTTCTGACATCAACTCAGACAAGGGCAAACACCAGGAAAGCCTGCGAGGGTAGCCCTTCCCGGCCTCGCCAGAATGAGGGTCTGATTGGAACACCTGCCCCTCCAAGGCTCTGCACAAATTGCGGGCAGATGTGGTTCCCTTATCGGAGGGACTGGAATGCAGCAACCTTTAAGGGCCTGGCCTCCAGGAGACAGTACCATGTCGTAGTAGACCGGCAGGTCCCAGCCTCAAGGGGTCACATTCTTGGGGTCCCGGGCAGCGCCTGGGGGACGCGCTCTAGGGAAGGGGCAGTGGGCAATTGGAGAGGGTAGAGAAGGGCCCTCTGGGTTGCCGGGACTCTTCCAGAGAGGTTGTGGGACATCCCCAACGGCAGACAGAGCTGCGAGAAAAGGCCTCGCAGGTAGACAAGGTGGGCGCCCTGGAGGAGGGCGCGGCACCCCAGGTGCGGCAAGTGCGGGTCCTGAGGAGGGCCTGCGCCACTAGCAGCGACAAACCCAGACTGGGGCGTGCCGGGTCTTCGACCCCGGGCTGGAGGTTGCGCGCCGCCGCGACAAGGGAGCGGGGATCCTCGGGAGAGGGGCGGGCCGGGCGGCGGGCGCGCTCCCGAGTGCGTGCGCGACCGTGTCGCCCCGCCCAGGCCCCGCCTCTGCTCCCGGCGGCCGCGGCCCACGTGACCGGCCCCGGGCAAACAAGCCGGTCAGCTGACTCGCGGGACTGCGCCGTCATCCCGGCTATAAGCGCGACCTTCGGGGCTCCGCTCGCTCTGACCCGGCCCCGCCGCCATGCAGCCCCCCAGCTTCCTGCTGCTCGCGCTCGGCCTGCTCGCTGCGGCCGCCTCCGCGCTGGTCAGGTGAGCCCCGGGCCGCGGGCGCCGGAATGCACCTGTGCCGCCTGCGCCGCCACCTGCCGGGCCCAGCCCCCAGGACGTGGAGCCCTGGGGTCGGCCTCGGGTGGAGGCGGGGGACGCTGTGACTCTGGGTGTTCCGGGGCTTTGCGGGTGCAGTGCCGATTCAGGCCAGGTGGGGTTGGAGGCTGGAGGCCCTGGGGGACCCCTCTGCCGGCTGAGAACCGGAGAGTGGTCTTGTGTTGACTCAGGGGATGCTTCCACAGGCTCTAGGTGAAGGGAGGACCCCTGGAGGCCCCAGGAGACCCACTGGTCCCCGCTAGAGGGGGAGGTATGGGGGAGTGGGCCAGGTCACCAGCCCTGGGCCTGGGGCTGGGGCTGGGGCCAGAGTTGGGGTTGGGGCTGGTGCTGGTGCTGGGGCTGGGGCTGGTGCTGGGCTCAGTTCAGTGTATTTCAGGCCTGGGCACCTGTACCCCTGTGCCAGGTGGGGCCTTCCTGCACGCCTCTTTAGGCATTCCACTCTGCTGAGGGCCCATCCTTGTGGGCAGGTGGGTGAGGTCATAGGTCTGCAGGGCCTGGGAGCTGGCAGGGGACAGGGGCTGGATGGGACTCATCAAAGGCCATGGGCTGTGGCCTGGGGGCGGGTAGCCTCAATTGGAACCATTGTAGACTGCACCCACAGGCCTGAGCCTGCCTTGGCCTTGGGTGCCCCACCCTCTGGCCTCCCCTCTCTGGGGAGGGTAGAGATAGCGATGGAGAAGGGAGGCAGGCTTGTTCGGGGGAGGGCAGCTGACCAGAGCCCCTGACATGGAGTCTAGGCCTCACAGGACTAATGGCACCTGTTCCCATGACCCCTGGAGGGCGTGTCCCTCTCCTCTGTGGTAAGAGCCCTGTGTTCCTAGAGCACACTTTTGCCACCACAGGAAGTCAGATGTGACCTTGTACTCAAATCCCTGGGACAGGGAAGAGTGTCATCTAAGCAATTAAAAGCCCAGGCTAGCTGGCCTAGGAGCAGGGAGCAAGGTTAGACACAGGGAGGCCAGCAACCCCAAGGGACAGGCAAGGACTTCTCATTCCGCTGTAGTGGCAGAGCCCCACGTTTAATAGAACCCAGAACACCTGATATTGGTCTCCAGTGCCTCCTGCACAGAGCAGTCCCCCACCGAGGCTACTGTGACAGGGCTCCTGGAGGGATGCTCCAGGCAGGCTTTTGGGGCTCTTGTGGAGGGCAGGGAAGCCTCTGTGCCCAGGACAGTCATCAGATCCTGCTGGGTACACTGGGGCAGGGGTTCTAGGGTAGTCAGGGAGGCCTTGGGGGTTTGGTGTTGAAGGCCCTCAGGAGGCCATCCAGGGAGGTCAGGCAGACAGCTGTCTGCCAGCCTGGAGGGGAACCACACTGGTGTGGGGGTCCAGGTACAGGGAATGCCTTGAGGGCCTTGGGCAGGTTGATAGGTGCCCAGCAACACCCTAAACAGGCGCCATCCCAGAAGAGACCAAAGCAGGTGTGTGGAAGGACTGGAGACCTGTGTGGCCTCTGGAGTGACTGAGGGCTGCTGGGCTGGCATGTATTTGGGGAGGGTGATGGGTGCTTGAATGTGGGGCACAGAGGGGGTTGGGCTTTGGCCTGGCCACTTGGGGTGGTGATGGGTCACCATTCACTGATTTGAGGGTAGCTGGGTCTGCAGGTTTCAGGCAAGAGTTTGGTTTGGGCCGTGCTGAGTGTGAGATGCCTAGGAGCATCAGGTGGCTAGGAGGTGGTCTCTGGAGGACTGGGGTGATCCAGAGTGGGAGGTGTAGAGAGCAGGGACCAGAGCCCCCCTGACATGCCCCCCTTCTTGACAGAATTCCTCTGCACAAGTTCACGTCCATCCGCCGGACCATGACGGAGGCGGGGGGTCCCGTGGAAGGTCTGGTGGCCCAGGGCCCCATCACCAAGTACTCCTTGTCCTCCGCTGAGGCCAAGGGGCCTGTTCCAGAGATCCTCAAGAACTACATGGATGTGAGTGTGGGCGGGGCTGCTCTCAATGAGTGTGCACCTGTTCAGGAGGTGTGGCTTCCAGGCTCAGCCAGCCCTCCCTGCCATCCTCCTGGGCTCCCCACTCTTGCCAGCCCTGCTCAGGCTGAGGGGCAGGTGGGTGGCCTTGGCCATTGCCTATCCTGAGCACTGGCTACCAGCTCAGAACTGTACTGTTGTCTGAGGGGCCTGGAGTCAAGCCCAGGGTGCTGAGCCCAGGCTGTCTGGACCTGCACACCTGCCTGTGTGTAACTGGCTGGAACATCTGTGGCCTGCCTGTCCTTCTGGGAGGCAGGGGTAGCCCCATGGCACAGTGCCGTCCCTCACATTCTTCTCCAGGGTCAGTAGCCCCTCTCATGTCCCCTATCCTTGAGGGGGAAACAGGCTGAGTCACATAGCAAGCAGTGGCCTAGCCAGCTTGGTCCCAGCCCTGAGAACAGATTCTGGTCCAGAGCCGAGTGGCACTGGGGCTGCCAGGACCATTTTTGTGTCCCTATCTCTGAGTCTCAGAAGACCCCTCACCATAGTCCAGGCCTGGACTCTGTCACCCTTGGGGTGGGGGTGGCTGTGCCCTCTGTCCTGCTTGGCCAGAGCCAGGGCTGTGACAGGAAGCTCAGGACACAGGCATGTGACAGGCTGGAGGGAGGACTGCCTTTCTGGGCCTAACTGGTCAGTTCCTGATCCCCCAGGGTATGTGACATACATACACACACACAACACACATACACACACGCACGCACGCACATACAAGCGGAGATTTGCTGAGTCACCCCCCCTACCCCCAGGAGCCAAGTGGCTGTAAAGATAGGGGTGGGATTGGAGCCAGGATCCTGTGTCAACCAATCGCCCCAGCGTTCTCCCTGGGAAGGGGGTAACCCTGGCAGCTGGAGCAGAATACTCCAAACTCAAGGCCCCACTGCCTCCCACCTCAAGAGATCCAATCTCAGGGGTCCCATGAGAGGCACATGACCCCTCATGCCTTACTGGTCCCAGAGTTGGTACTGCCAGTGGCTCTCACTGTCCCTGTGAAGAGATGGGGAAACTGAGGTCTAGGTAGGGAAGAGTTGGTAGGCAGTAGCCAAGTGGAAGCCAGGGCATTCAGCCTCATAGGTGTGGCTTCTCCTATTTGGCCTGACCCCCCTGAGGCCAGCCCCATAGGTCAGGGGCAGGAATGAAGTCCCCAGACTCAGGTCCTGACCCTGGGGAAGAACTCACCCTGCTTCACAGGTCCTGGACCCCTGAACAGCAGAGGGTCTTCCTGGCCAGCCTTCCCCACACCTGGGCTGAGGTTGAGGACAGGCCTGCTCCAGAACAGTTGACTGCTGGCCTCATCTTCCAAATGCTGCCCCCCCTCCCAGCCTCCCTGCATCATGTGGGAGGATGCTGTGCCAGGCCTGGCACTGAGTGCTGAGGGCCTGGGCCTCTGGGGCCACCAGGGCTCAGTGGGTGGCAGTGGATGCTGTAGCTGAGGCTGGACCCCAGGGCACTCTTCCCTGCAGCTTGGGCCTTCTGGCCTTGCTCCCAGGACAACCAGGGGCCCCCTCAGGTCCAGTGGGGGCGTGGGGTACCTCGCCTTGCCCTAATGGACACTGCCATTCCACTAGGCCCAGTACTATGGGGAGATCGGCATTGGGACCCCCCCACAGTGCTTCACCGTTGTCTTCGATACCGGCTCCTCCAACCTGTGGGTCCCATCCATTCACTGCAAACTGCTGGACATAGCCTGCTGTAAGTCGGACCCTGTCTGCCCACCTTCCCAGCACCCCTCCAAGTGCCCTGCAGGGACACTGAGCCCTGCGCCCTTCAAGATGCCTGCCCTGTGCACTCAGCCACACTCAGGGGCTGCTGCTTGCAGGAGTGGTGGGAGAGGCAGAGGCCTTGCGTGGTTCCCGAGCACCCAGTGGCCTCCTCACTCTCAGGGACACACACTCCTCCTCCTGCGGCTTGCCACCAGCCCCATCCCTGCCTTTCTGGGATATAGCTGGGAGGAGGGGCCTGCCTGGGACCTGCAGGTGGCCCTCACAAAAGCTCTTGGGCAACATGTGCTCCACCCCTCCGCCACATCACACAGGCCCGGCTCCTCCACCCTGCCCCACGGTGACCGCTTGCTGGGTGAACCTGTCCAAGCTGGCCCAGCTGGCTGCAGCCCTGCTTCTCCTTGGGCTGGAGACTGTACTGGCCAGGGGTAGAGGAAGGTGTGGGCGTCACTGCCCGCCACTGGGGGTCCCTGGCATGGTGGGCCACAGGTCCGGGCCCTGCCTCACCCTGGGTCAGCTGCTGTGGCCAGTGGGCTGATGGTCCCCTCTGTGTCCCCGTCCCTGAGCAGGGATCCACCACAAGTACAACAGTGGCAAGTCCAGCACCTACGTGAAGAACGGCACGTCCTTCGACATCCACTATGGCTCCGGCAGCCTCTCTGGGTACCTGAGCCAGGACACCGTGTCGGTGAGTCTCTGGGTCCATTTGGATATAGAGTCACACTTGGGTAAGGCCACCTGGCCTGACCCCAGCTCTCTTCGAGGGCTGCTGGGCAGGAGCAGTCATTGGCAGGCTTGGTGTGTGGGTCCTGCTGGAGCAAGGCCTCAGGATGGGAGCGGGTAGAGAGTCTAGGGGACATGACCATGTGGGGAGGCAGAAGGAGCCTGGCTGTGTGTAGACCAGATGGGGCTGCCATGGCCCCCAGGGTCTGGGGAACCTGGGTCCCCCAGAAGCCAGGGAACCATGAGCCAGGAGGAGGAAGATGGGGCAGGGCCACTGGTGGTGAGGACTGCCACACCCAAGCAGTCTCAGTGGCTCCTGTGGTAGAGTGCCAGGTGCCACACCCTGGAGAGCAGTAGCAGGCCATCCCGGGGCTGCTGGGCTGGTGGTGCAGGGCGCAGATGGCTGGCAGGATCTGGTGCATTTTGGATGCATTGGGTTTGAAGTGTCAGCAGGGTGTCTGGGGACAAGCCTAGGGATGCCTAGCGATGGGGAGGAGCCTTCCCTGCTCCTGGCCGAGGGGTGACATGTGGCAGACCCCGTGTGCAGAGCATGTGGAAGAGGGGCAACTGCAGGGGGTTAGGGAGGGAGACCCCTGCCCACCTGCAGGTGAGGGTCATGCAGGCTGGTCCCCACCTCAGGAGAGGCTAAGCAGCCAGGGACCCTGCTCTGAGTCTGCGTACAGGTGGGCGGGGGTCCTGCAGGGCAGTGAGGTGGGGACCCACAGGGCTCTGCGCTACGCATGCTGTCTGAGAAGACTCTCCTCTGGGCTGCTCAGCTGAACAGGATGTTGCCCAACCTGCTGCCCCCTGAGGCAGCAGAGCTGCCTGCCTCCCACATCTTCCTCAGGCCTCTGGCAGTCGTGGGGAGGGGCGTGGCCTTGGGTGGGTTTGTGGCATCCAGCCTGGGCTGCAGCCTCAGCTCTGCATCTTGTCCCCATGTCCGAGGGCAGAGGTGGGGAGCTGAGCGGGGTCGTGTGCCTGGATCTCCCTCCTGAAGCTGACTGCACCCCCACTCCACATCCCGTCCCCAGCGCTACCTGCGCTGTCTCTGCTTGTCTGGTGGCTGTGCGAGAGGGGCTGCCATTGAGATGAGTGTCGCAGCCGGCCTCCCATGCTCTGGGACCAGTCTCAGTGCAGCCAGCTCACCATGGCCCACTGACCCCTGCCCTGGCCCACAGGTGCCCTGCAGTTCAGGCCTGTCAGCCCCAGGCAGCATCAAGGTAGAGAGGCAGATCTTTGGGGAGGCCACCAAGCAGCCAGGTATCACCTTTATCGCGGCCAAGTTCGATGGCATCCTGGGGATGGCATACCCCCGCATCTCTGTCAACAACGTGCTGCCTGTCTTCGACAACCTGATGGAGCAGAAGCTGGTGGAGAAGAATGTGTTTTCCTTCTACCTGAACAGGTGGGCCGGGAAGGTGCGGCTGCTAGCCCTCCCCACTGTCCTGAGCCCTGACCTCAGGCCCCCCAGGAGGCAGGAATGGGCTGCCGTCTTACACAGCGGCCAGCTCCTCCTGGGGTCTGCAGGTGGGAGGTGCCCAGCAGGGCTTCCCCCAGATACCTGCGTGTTGGGGCCCCCCTCCCATGGGAGCTGGGCCCAGGCAGGGTTGTGGCAATCCCTGGTTCAGTCTGTCTGACACCCCTTGGATATGGTGAGGGACAGATGTGGTCCTGTCCTGGCCTGTGGATGGCCCCAAGGGAGATGGCCATGAGCCCTCATCTTGTCACAGGAGCTCTGCAAGAAGGCCATGCCAGGGCTGGGGAGAGGGGATCCTCTGTGCTACAGGTGCACCTGCCCCATGTCCTTTGGCCAGGGGACCCTGCGGGGAGCCTTGGGCCTCGTTGCTCTCCTCTGGCTGCTCCTGAGGTTCTGGGCAGTGGCTGGGTGTCAGGGGCACCACACCACCTGGGCTCTGGTGCTCTGCTCTGGGTGTGGGTGCAATTGTGGGCAACTTCTCTCCCTGAGCTGGGGCTGGTCATTACATGTGTTCCCCTCCCTGTGCTGACACGGTCTGCCTTGGCCAGAGTGGCCTCTCCCACGTCCTCTTGACACTCGGGTTTCTGAGCCTACCTCCTGACTCCTGGCCCTGGCCACTGCAACACTTCCAGCAGAATTCCAGCCCAGAGCCTTGCTCTGTGGTTCAGCCCTGCTACCAGTACCCTCGGCTTAGCATGGGTCCTTTCTTTGCCCTGGTTCTGGGTTTTGGGCAGAGCTGCTAGCTAAAGGCTGGAATGCAGATGAACAGCCGGGGCCATTTCTCTAGAAAATCCTGGACTCAAAGGGGGGGAACAGGGGAAGGGGGTCCCTTCCCCCAGGGCAGGAAGGGCACCCAGAGGATGATCAGGTCCCAGGGTGGAGACCCACAGGCGTGACTGCCCGGGCCAGGTCTAGGGCCAGGGGCGGGGGTAGGCATGGGCCCAGAGAAGCAGGCTGACCTAGGCAGTGTGGGCGAGGGGAGGAGAGACGAGGTTTGGTCTGGTTTCTATACCCAGGATTTTGGAGGTGACGACAGGCGGCCACAGCTGGAGGCAGGGTGGAGCCCAAGGGCTTCTGAGTGGGGACACTCTGTCAGGACAGCAGGAGGTCCTGAGGTGACTTCTCAGGCTCTGTGCCTGTTCAAGGATGTGCTAGACTTCAAGATATTTGCTCATTGTTTAGGAACGAACATTCAGCAGAGTGACCACAGACCACGGAGCAAAGTGGCCTGTGGCCTGCCCCAGTGTGCCATGGCTGGGGCAGGGGGGACAAAGGCAGAGAAGGCAGGCTTTGAGGGGCATCCCTGAGGGGGTGGGAAGGTCATTACTGCAGCTGCTGGGGTTGTGCCCTGCCTCCTCTTGGGAGCCCGCCTGGCTTTCCCGGGCAGAAGCCCCGCCCTCCTTGGGCTTCCTGGCTACCCTGCAGCCTTGATCCTGGCCATCTGTGGCTAAACCTCGGTTCCCAGCTGGCTGGGAACATGCAGGGCCTGGGGAGGAGGCTGCCCACTGCAGCTCTCCCTTCCACCTCTTCCCGTCCCCATGGGCCAGGAAGCCACTCCTGGGAGACACCTCCCACCTCTGCCCTCTGTCCCTCCCTACCCCCACCCCAGGTGCTCCAGCTATGGCTGGGGCCCTCCTGCACGCATGGAGTGGGGCACTGACTGCTTCCTTCCCTTCCCTGCCAGGGACCCCAGTGGACAGCCTGGCGGGGAGCTGATGCTGGGTGGCGTCGACTCCAAGTACTACAAGGGGACCCTCTCCTACCTGAATGTCACCCGCATGGCCTACTGGCAGGTGCACATGGACCAGTGAGTGCCAGGGCTTTCACACAGGGGCCCCAGGGCTACATGGCCCTTGGACTTCCCAGGCTGCAGCACCTGCTGGCCCACAGCCTGGACTCTAGCAGGGAAGGCTGGACCCTGAGCCCCACCACCCCCCCTGTGCCCACTCCTGGCACGAGTATCCTTTCCACATCTCACTCATGACCACTGGTGGCCACTTGTGGGTCAGGTCATCCTGAGAAGGAAGAGCAGGCCCATCCTGCGAGGATGAAGTTAGGGCGGGGGACCCCAGAGGATTGGGTTCCAGTTGGGGGGCACTCACAGCCTCCTACCCCCAGGCTAGAGGTGGCCAACGGGCTGACCCTGTGCAAGGAGGGCTGTGAGGCCATTGTGGACACAGGCACCTCCCTCCTGGTGGGCCCTGTGGACGAGGTGAAGGAGCTGCAGAAGGCCATTGGGGCTGTGCCGCTGATCCAGGGCGAGGTGAGCTGCAGGGTGGGCAGCCGGAGGGTGGGCAGGCAGAAGGGTGCGTCAGCCCCATGCTGATGCCTGTCCCCTATTGTAGTACATCATCCCCTGTGAGAAGGTGTCCAGCCTGCCCCCGGTCTCCCTGAGGCTAGGAGGCAAAGACTACACACTGTCCCCGGACGACTACACACTCAAGGTGAGTGGGCGAAGCGGTGGGGGCTGTGGCCTGGACACCTGGGGGGAGGTGACTACCATGGTGACCCATTGTGGCTGTGCAGGTTTCACAGGGCGGCAAGACCATCTGCCTGAGTGGCTTCATGGGCATGGACATCCCCCCGCCCAGTGGGCCGCTCTGGATCCTGGGCGACGTCTTCATTGGCCGCTACTATACCGTGTTCGACCGGGACAACAACAGGGTGGGTTTTGCTGAGGCCGCCAGGCTCTAGCTCACCCCCTTGTCTACCAGCAGAGCAATGGACCAGAGTCCAGCAGGAGGAGGCCAGCCAGTCCCCAGCCCCCTCCCCACTCACACACTCACACGCTCACTGCCCGCAGCCTGGGCTCCCGGAGGCCCTGCCGAGCTGGTCTCTCTGTTGCCCTGTGGTTTCCCTCCCTGGGTTCAGAAATGCTGCCTGTCTCCGGTTGAGGAGGGGCAGACGCCAGTCCCGGGCATGGATCCGTTTCGCTCACTTGGAAGACCCAGCCTGGGCTTGGTGGCCGCCAAGTTTGTGTCGTAGGAGCCCCTTCCCCCAGCCCTGCCACCCTAGGCTGCCTGGGCAGGGCCTGCCAGGCTGAGCCCCCCCCCCCCAGACACGCCATCCTCAAGGGTCCTCCTCCGGAAACCTGTCCTGCCGGAGGCCCCTCCACCCAGCCTGGAGCTGGCGCCGGCTCTGCTGCCCCCACCCGGCTGAGTGTCCCAGCTGTTGAGGTCTGAAGACAAGCAGGAAGGAACAAGAAGACAAAAGCCAGCCTTGTGGCCCTGCGGGTCATCCTGCAGCTTGACCCCACCTGGGTGGGCATGCATTGGCCTGGGGCAGGGGCCAGGGTGTCTGGGGGCCAGTGCTGGCCTTGCTCTGTGGCCGACCTCTGCTGCCCCCCTGGGCGGCCTAGAGCCACAGTTGATGTGGAAATACAGTTGTTGGGCCTATTCTCTGTGTGGCGTGCTTTGTGCTGGGGGTTGGGGGGATGTTCTAAATTGGGACCTAGGGAAGGAGCAGTGGGCTCATGAGACAACTCATAGACTGAGGACAAGGGAGGGATGACCCAGACTGCCCAGGGTACCCCGAGGCTGTTGCTTGCTGCCTGGCCTTGTGGCCAAGATGTGGCTGGCTAGAACTGCTTGTTCTGAGGCCCAGAACAGTGACAGCGGATGTGGCCTTGGCCGCAGGCTGCAGGCGGGCCAGCACGGTGTTTCTGGTGTTAAGTGCCTGCTTTGCGGCAGGGTTTTCAGTGGGGTGGTCCAAGCAAGCACCCGCTAGGCTTCCAGAGATGGTTCTTGCTTCTGAAGGAGAGAAGAGCAGCACTGGGCGGTGCCCCAGTGGAACCCTTCAGCACCCCCTCGCACCTAGGGAAAAGAAGACATCTACGTGGGCCCTGAGGTGTGGGCAGCCTCCTCCCATTGGGGCCTTCTTGCCAGCCTCTGGCAGCAGCCTTGGGCATGTGCAAACCAAGCTGGTGCTACAGCAGCCTGCCTAGGGTCACCGGGTTCCGGGATCAGGGTTGAGTCCTCCCCAGGCTCTGGTTGCTGCAGGCACTGGTATGCAGGCCAACTCCTGGGGTGGTCTTGTTTGTTGGGAAGGGAGAGGTCAAGAACACACTTCCAGATGCAGCAGCAGGGATTTAAGGGCTGAGTGGGAGTTTTGAGTTCCTGGTGGGGGTCCAGGATGCTGGGATCCACAGCAGTTGCTCGGGAGTCTTGCTTGAAGCCCCCACCTCCACCCCAGCAGGTGCAGGATATGGGGCCAGTGTGATGTCAACCTCCTTGTGCTTTCTCAGCCTGCTGGATGGTGGCTGTCTTTGGTCATCCAAGGGTCTCCAGGGACTGTGTCTCAGAGCTGAGCCCCAGCAGCCACCTCTGGAGAACAGTTGCCCAGAGTTGCCAGGAAGCTGGTAAACATGTACCCAGTGTTCTTGGGCCTGAAATATGAGCAGGGAGCTGGGCAGAGTTCCGCAGGGCCTGGCAAGGTTTCTGGGGAGACCAGTGTCATCAACACTGCAAGGAGAGGCCGGAAGGAGGCTGCTCCTCCCTCCCCTGCGGGCCTGCACTGCTCCTCCCAGGCGCCGAGTCCTGCCTGGGCCGCCTGGGCCGCCAGGGCTTGCTTTCTGCTGCAGCTGCCCTGGGCGTTGGCCCAAGGAGGGCTCTGTCCAGCTGCTCTGGATTCTTGGGACCCTGAAGTTGGACTCTGGGTTCAGATCCAGCCTCCGTGGCATTTTTGCTGTGTGATCCACCCTGAGTCTCTAGTCCCTGGCTCTAGGATGTGGGAATAGCAGGGCCCATATCACTGCTAGCCATGGGGGCCCAGCATGGTGGCCAAACACTGGCCCTAGACTGCACTACCACACTTGCTCATGGTGAGTGTTTCCTGGTCCACACCTGTGGCCAGGAGGATACTGTGGCAGGAGCCTACCAGAGGTCAGCCTCTTCACTCAGCAGCTGAGTGGAGGCCATGGGGGCACCTGAGTCCTCAGACACCCTCTCCTGCTGTTCCTGATGTGTGCAGCCCAGGCCTCCCTGGCTACCCTGAAGTCTCCTGCCCAGGACAGCGGTAGATGAGCTGTGTGTCAGGGAGGGCCTCAGGTGGCACCTGGGCTAGGTAAGCAAGTCCTGACCCAAGGATACATGGAGGCACACAGCCACTCACAGGCTGGGAAGGGCACTGGTCAGGATCAGCCCTCAGCAGCTCTAGATGCTGGGTCTGGGTCCTTGGGTGCCTGACCCTTGGGAAGGCAGGGAGGTAGTGAAGTTGGGTGAACAGAAACTTGCCCACAGGGCCTGTGGACTGAGGCTGGGCTCCATGAAGGGAGTGGCCAGGACTTCCAAGAAGAGGGCTCCTTGTGCTTGAGAATTCCTCCCACTCACGGGGGATTTTATCAACATCATTTAAGATCTACTTTGTGCTGTGGGTTCCTGACATGCCAGGGCTGAGGCTGAGCCAGGGGTCAGCCTAGGGGTGGGGGTGGGGCCTGGGCTGGGAAGGGGAGGGGCTCAAGAGGGGCAGGGCTTGTCCCTGGACAGGGGTTTGGAAAAGGGCTCAGGGCTCAGAAAGCACAGAGGGTAGGGCGAGAAGGGGGTTCAGATAGCACCAGGAGCTCAGGTTAGAGCCAGCCGGTATTTGGGAAGGGGAGACGTGGGAGGAGGGAAGGTGGTGGGAAGACTAGAAGCAAATTGAGAGGGTCAGAAGAGAAGGGCTTCTCTGGAGGAAGGATGGGGTCTTGGACAGCAGGATACAGGCTTAGAGAGCAGGGAGGAAATCAGGCCACCCTGGGGTGTTGACCAGGGTCGGGGGCTCAAGGAGGCCTTCTGACAGGTGAAGAGGAACCAGCTCAGAGGGATACCTGTGTTGTGAGACCAGGGAATCCCAGGATGCGACGATCCGGGGCTCTCTCTCCAGGGCAAAGGCAGCTCGTTGCAACCTTTCTGGCACTGGGGGATCAGTTAGAGCAGGTGTTCAAGAGAGAACAAGAGTATTGGAGAAGAAGGAACTCTGTAGGTGACCTAGGCTGGAGGACAAGAACTGGTCAAAGGAGATGACATGGGGGCCAGCATTCTCAGGGAACTAGGGTCTAGGTAGGATGGGGTTCACAGGAAGGCTCCTGGCAGATACATGAAGGGAGCTCCCAGGACACAAGTGACGTGGCCTCAAAGAGGGGTCCTGGGCCAGGGTCTGGGAACCGAACACCTGTCTCTGAGCACCTATGCAGGGACAAGCTGACCTGCGGGAGGCCACATGATCCAAGACCAGCTTTGTGAGTGAAATGGAGAGTAAGGATAGGCTGGACTTTATGGGAATCAGACTTCAGGTACAAGGGCTAGAGCTGCAGCAGAGCTGGGCTGGGGGAGCTGGGTGGGTGGTGGGGGACACTGAAGGTTAGTGAAGGACCTGAACTTGGTGTTCCCAGTACAGAAGGGCTGGTGACTTGTAGAGACAGGATTGTGCAGACGGCATTGGGCCAGGGCGGGGGTAGGTTTAGTGAGGTACACCCTACTAGGACAACTGGGGAGTTTGGAGGTCCAGAGACTCCAGAAGGGACTTGGTCAGGTATATAGTCTGTACAGGGGCAAAAGCACAGACAGGACCTAGACTAGGGATGAGGCTGGCCATATGGAGGGGAACAGGGTCAGAGTGTTCCACCGAGGATGGGTGGGGGCTTGGCGAGGCTCAGAAAGCCAGCCGGGTAGGGGACCTCATGGGGAGGGGTTGAGGACTCTTCCATGAGGCCAGAGGAGGTGGCAGGTGGACTCAACAGGCCCAGAAGAGGCAAAGCCAGGGGTCCAGGGGCTCCAAAGGCCGCAGGTCCTGGATGTGGAGCGAGGGGAAAGAGCTGGAGGAAGGGTGCTATCTTGGGGAGGCAGGTGCTTTAGGCCGCGGAGATGGCTCCCACGGGGGCCGGAGCTCCACGCAAGCAGCTGGATGTGCCTGGGAAGATGGAGGTAGCGCAGCGCAGGGGTCTCCAAGGTGCCTTCTCTGTCCAGAAGGCAACTCCCCGGGGTCGCGGCTTCCGGCCGGCCCACGGCCCCCACCCTCCCGGCGGAGGAGGCGGAGGTGTCTGCGCCGCCGCCGCCGTGAGTCAGGCTCTGGTTGCAGCCGGCCGGCCAGGCGCTGCGGAGCGGGCGCGGGCAGTGGGGGAGGCAGCGGCGCCGCCGAGTCCCGCGCGCTCCCTGCCCCCAAGGTTGGGCGGTTGGGACGCGGATCGGTGGACAGTCAGCGGCCGGGGAGGGCGGAAGGACGCGCGCACTGAGGCGCAGGGGTCCGGCCGCCCCGCCGCGGAGTCACCAGTAGGTGAGGACGCGCCGTCCGGGCTGCGGCACAGCGGGGTCGGGCGGGGGTCGCGGAGCCTGGCCGTAGACCCTGGCTGCTGACCCCAGCGAGCTGCACTGGCGCTGGGCGTGCTGGGTGGCTCGGGCGCGGGAGCCCTGATGCCCCTTTCAAGTGTCCATTTCGCAGAGTGTCATTGTGCTGCGTGGGGCGCGCAGGGTCCCGGCACCGGGCTGGGGGTTGGGAGCGATGCGCGCCCAGTTTGGAGCCGGCACCTGTGCTTATCCTCCTGCGGCTGTGTTGAGTCGCTGCTCGAATACATTCTGTGGGTCACTGTGGCCATTGTTTACCTGGCTGTGTGTCTCTGCGGGAGAGCGCGGGGCTGGAGAGCCCAGCGTGTGGTGTTGGTGTTTGTGGCGCTGTCTGCAAGCAGGTGCTTCTCCGTTGCTGCTCATGTCGCCAGTTAGTGACTGGGGCAGTGTCATCGTAGGTCCCACCACCTTGTGCGCTGGTTTTTGGGGGTGCCGGGAGCTCCGTTTCTTGCAACTGGCATGTCAGGGAGAATATTGTTGGGTGCGCACGGCGGGGGGGCGGTGCTGTGCGTGTCGGTGGGTGAATGTGTGTGTGCAGATGGCAACGATGAAAAGCCGGATGTGCTTGCCAAGGCTGCTGCGAAGGGCTTTGGCATCAGCAGTGGCCGCTGGGTGGGGGAGGCAGGTGGCAGGGCAGCAGCTGGCTGCCTGTGGGCTGTTGATGGGGCTGCAGGGCAGATGCTGCAGGGCTCCAGGGTGGGTGCTGCCCCTCCGGCAGGGCCCATTTCATCCTTGCTCTCTCCCTCCCCACAGGCCCAGGGCCCCGGCCAGTGCCCAGCCTCGCTGGGAGCCCCGGCCAGCACCACGGACGGCACCCAGGAAGCCCGAGTCCCCCTGGACGGGGCCTTCTGGATTCCGAGGCCCCCCATAGGTTCACCCAAGGGTTGCTTTGCCTGTGTGTCTAAGCCCCCCGCCCTTCAGGCTCCCGTGGCCCCAGCCACTGAGCCCTCAGCCTCACCTCCCATGGCACCCACTCTGTTCCCCATGGAGTCCAAGAGCAGCAAGACCGACAGTGTGCGGGCAGCGGGTGGCCCCCAGGCCTGCAAGCACCTGGCCGAGAAGAAGACCATGACAAACCCCACCACTGTCATCGAGGTCTACCCGGACACCAGCGAGGTGAACGACTACTACCTGTGGTCCATCTTCAACTTTGTCTACCTCAACTTCTGCTGCCTGGGCTTCATCGCCTTGGCCTACTCCCTCAAAGTGAGCCCCCTGGGCGCAGCAGGGTGGGGAGGTGGGAGGGTGCTGGCCCAACTCTCAGAGGCATCCACTGGTAGAGCAGTGCAGTTGAAGGGCAGAGAGATGCAAGAACCACGAGCAGCTCCACTGGTGGGATCCAGGGATGGGGTGTTGGCTGGTGTCTGGCAGGCCATCTCTGAGATGAGAAAGATGGGGACTCGTGATCCTAGGGAATGGGGACTCAGGGAATTCACACCAGCCAGTAGCCACCCCTAGGATCATGGGGCTCATGGGGATGAGCCAGAGAGGGCTTGGAACCTGCTCCTTGTGAAAGAGGAGGGATGGCCTCAGGGACCCTTTGCAGACCGCATTGCCAGGGAACCTGAGGCCAGGCACTTCTGCACACCGGGCACTTGGTGGGAGGCTAGTACCTGGTGGCCAGGGCAGCTCAGGGGAAGGATGGGAAAGCCTGTCCCATTCACCCCATCACTCTGTGCCTGAGTGGGCATGAGTTCCAGAATGGCTTGGTGCTGAGAGATGCTGGCTGGGAGTAGAGAAGACCGGCAGGCTCACAGGACCCCAGTAACTGAGTGCAAAGGGGAGGAAGGGCGGTGACTGCCAGGGGACTGTGATAGGTACACTTCGGGTTGGAGTGAGCCCTCTGACCCTCAGAAGGACTGAGCAGCCCTGGGCTGTGGGACCTCAACCCCAGAGTACAGAGGATGGGGACTCAGGCCCTCCTTCTGCCCTGCCACTCCAGAAGGATAGGCTTGGCTCTCACTGGGCCACATCATCACTTTCGCCAGCTCAGACTTGAATGGCCAAAGCCAGATGCATTCCCCTGACTCCAGCTGCCCGGTGAAGTGGGGGTGGCAGGAGGCTGGGGAGCTGCCGGGTATGCAGGGGGAGATGAGCTTAGGGCAAGGCTGACCTGGAGGAAGGACATTGGGACAGCTCTGCCTCTAATCCACGTTGGAGTAAGTGCCCCACCCTGCGCGCATCACTTGCCCGGCCACCTGGCTGTCCATCCTGCTCCTGACTCAGCCACGGCATCTGCCACCGGTCGTGTGCTTCTCCCTCTTCAGACCCATGGATGAAGCCTGGGTTCCACCGCGTGGGGCCTGTGCCTGTGAGTGTGTGTGCACATGTGTGCAGTTCACATCTGTGTGGGTGAGTGTGCATATGTGTGTGAGTAGTGCATGGGTGTACCTGTGTGCTGTGTGGGAGTGAGGATTTTGGGGGGCTATTGGGGGTTTTTTGGTACTGGGGATTGAGCCCGGGGGTTCTCTACCATGGAGCTGCACCCCAGCCCTTTTCATTTGTTTTTTGTTTTGAGACAGAGCCTCACTAAGTTGCTGAGGTTGGCCTCAAAGTTGCTGTCCTCCTGCCTCAGCCTCCTGAGTCACTAGGATGAGAGGAAGGCCCCATCACGGGTGTGAGTGTGTGAGCGTGTGACTGCATGTTTGTAAGTGTGCGTGTGCATGCATGGGTAGATTTGCAAATGTGTGTGTGAGTTTGGGGCATGAGACTGCATGTGAGTGTGTGTGTGTGTAAGCAAATGTGTGTATTTGTGCCTTTGATCACATGTAAGTGTGCAAGCAAGTGTTGTATCTGCACGTGTGTGTGTGTGCATACACAAGTGCTGAGGAGGCAGCATGGGTAGGTCCCTGGCCTCTGGTGTGGCCCTCAGACCAGCCCAGCTCCACTGCCCAGGCCAGCCCTGGGCAAAGGTGTGCTTGCTGGGGTGGCGGGGGCTGCCGCTGGCGGAGCTCACCTCCCTGGGTCCCTCTGGCTGTGCATTGCCGGCAGCCTGCGGACATGGGCCTGGGTTCTGAGGTGCCTGTCCAGAAGCTGTCTCCTCCTCCCCTTGGCTGCAGCCAGCTGGCTGGCATGGGGCATGTCCATCTGGTGCAGGTTGTAGGTAGGTCAGACATCTCTGTGCCTGCACTGGAGTGACACAAGTTTGATAGTTTGGGGGGCAGAAAGGACTCACTCACTTGCCTCTAGGGCTGCTCCTCCTAATGGCTCCCCAGGGCAGAAAAGGGAGAAAGACTTTGGGGCTCCCCTGGGGGTGCACAACATGAGCTGCCTCCTTCTAGGTTGGGGCTCTTTGTCTGATGCCTGTCCAAGAGCTCGTCCACTTGTCCAAGAGCTGCATCTCCTGACCTGCAGCACTTGCACACCTTGCTTCCCACTGTGGGCATTTCAAGGGGAGGCGGTCTGGGCTAAACTCCTAGCTTTGGGAATTGACTGGCCATCTTACTGAGTCCCTGTTCCCTCTCCTGTTCACAAAACAAATAGAAAGAAAGCACTGTTCAAGCCAATGCACGTGAACTGGGTGGGGCTGGCAGTCAGCGGGGGCGGGGTGAGTGCTGTGTCCCTGCCTGCCCTGCTGTCCACCATCCACCCCTCCCACCACGTGGGCAGCTTAGCTCCATACAGGCCACATCTGCAGCAGGCTGAAGCCTTGGCCTGGGAAGGACGAGCTGGAAAAGTGAGTTCTCCACTCTCACAGCTGCCGTACTCACGGCCACCCCCATCAGCTGGTGATCCCAGACCCCGCTGGGCATTCCACACCAGGGTGTCCTTCCATGTCTCTTTCTGGCCCCATCAAACACCTTCTGCCCATCGTTCCACACAAGTGCAGTGATGTGTATGCCTTGGTGCTCCCTGGGAGCTTGGTGAGGTCTATGTCTCATCTGCAGAGCCCCTGAGACCCACTTCCCTGATCTGTCCCCACAAGACATGCCCCTTCCTCTAGGAGTCATCAGTAGTAGCCAAGACAGGCTAACTCAGGGGCCAAAAAATGCTGTTCGAATGCGTGGGTGGATAGAGGCCCCAAGGTTAGAAGGGATCAGTGTCCCAGTGTCTCAGAAAAGGGCGCCTCTGCTCCCAGCTTGGGGATAGGCAGGCTGGGGGCAGGAGACTTCTGGAAGGAGGCAATGCTGCACTGGTCCTTGGAAGATGGGCTGGGAAGGGATGTCCATGTGCAGGACAAAGCATAGACTAAGACTCCATGGTGGGGAGCTTTGGGGCCAGCCAGGCCGATCATCAGTGGGCCACAGAATCCTTCCTGGAGAGGCAGGCGAGGCTATGTGGGGAGGGACCTGGAGTCCGCCTTGTGGAAGACTGAAGAAGAAGTTGGCATCAGAGCTGTAGTACCCACAGCCACTGTGGAGGATGGGAACAGTGTGAGCACATGGCCTGACCTAGGGCAGGGGGAGGGGACACATGCAGCCAGGGTGCTGCAGCTGCTTGAGCTGAGCCAGGGGCTCAGGGATGTCAGAAAGAACAGATGACAAGTGAGGGGGATGCACTGGTTCTTGTGCATGCATATCTGCCCACTGCTCCCTGGATATCAACACCATCCACCCAACCATCCACCCACCCTCCTTTCCCTCCACCCACCCTCCATCCACCCATCCAACTGTCCATTCATCCACCCAACCACCCTCCCTCTAATCAGCTGATCATCTATCCATTTACCCACCCATCCACCCACCCTCTATCCACCTCCCCTGCTCCATCCAGCCACCTACCCTTTATCCACCCAAATGTCCATTCATCCACCCACCCACCCACCCTCTAATCACCCAATCATCCATCCATGCACCCATTCACCCAACCACCCATCCACCCACCCACATACCCACTATCCACCCAACTGTCCAGCCATCCACCCACCCACCCTCTATGTACCCCACCCATCCACCCACGTACCTCTATCCATTCAACCATCTGTACACACACACACCCTCCATCCACTTACCCAGTATCCATACACCCATCCACCCACACACCCTCTATCCACCCAACTGTCCATCCAACCACACACCCTCCATCCACCCACCCTTTATCCACACACCCATCCACTCTCTATCCATCCAACTCTCCATCCATCTACCCACTTATCCACCCACCCTCTATCCATCCAACCATCTATGCACGCACCCATCCACTCACCCACCCTCTATCCACACACCCATCCACCCACCTCATACACTCATGTGACATTTCAGTCTCTAATGGACCACATATATGATAGTGGTTCCGCTAAGATCATATATCAAGTGATGTCACAGCCATCTGCGTTTGCGTAAGTATTCTATGAGGTTGATACAGCGATGAAAGCCCTGGCAGTACATTTCCCAGAACATCCCCAGTCATTAAGTGATTCACAACTGTACCTCCATGCATCCTCCCTCATCCCCTTCAACCCATCCAGCTACCCTATCCACCATCTCTCCACTTACATGCACTCATTTGTGATTCTTCCTCCCTCACCCACTTTCAACGTACTATTCCTCTAACGTCATTTTCTCAGAATGTCCCTGCTCTGCTCAGCAGCCCTCCGTGTCAATGTGCTCGATTGTCCATCCATCCATCTTTGGTCTGGGCATGTGAATGCTCATCCATCCTTCAAGTCCTCTACCCTCCCTTCTCCCATCACTCCTCTAGCTGGGTCATAACTGTTATCTATCCAACAAGTGCCTTTCTTCATTCTCATCTTGAATCATTTCCACCCCATCTCTCAACTCATCCCATCCATCAATGTAATCTACCATCACTTTCTCAGCCATCCATCTATCCAACTATTTATAATCCATTGATCCACACTTTCCCTCCTTTTTTGTAATCCCCTCACCTTCTTCCACCCCGCATGCTGAACTCATCTATCCATCCATCATCCACAGTTTCAGTCAACTCTTCGCCACTCACCCATTCTTTTGCCATGAATGTATCCGTACATTTGTCCCTTTTCCGTCCATCTGTGTCCCTTACCTACCAGTCTTCCTCCTGACCTCCTCTGCCTCTTCTTCTCATCCCTGAATGCCATCTGTCAGCATTCTGAGTCACTCATCCATATCCATTTGTCCACACACCACTTTTCTTTGATCTTGTCATAATCTGTCCTTCCTCCCATCTTCCTGTTTCTCCTCTTCTTCCAATTGTTAGCACACCAACTATCATCCAGTCAAACAACCACCTCCGTATCCCTCCGCCTGTCCTCTTCTACCTTCTGTTCCCCACACCACCACCCAGTGGTTCATGGTGGCTCTGATTCAGACCCTGTGTTTGAGTCCTGACCACACCATTTACTGGCTATGAGCCCTTAAATAACTAACTACATCAATGCTTGATTTTCTTCCTTCTACAAATTCTACTTAGTGGTAGTTTTTATTTCATCCATCCTCCCCCTCTGTTCCTAGCACCATCATCTCTGCCCATTCATGTGCCCTGATAGGAATCTGCCTAGGCATCCCTCCATCCATGTATGAATCTTTCATTTTCACCCAAACACCC
>PVKS010018577.1:0-39910 GCA_004027875.1 Aplodontia rufa | reverse complement strand
TTTCTCATCTTACAATGACTGGAGCACAGGGTGTGGTGCAGTCATTCAGAGGCAATTTCCTATGCTGTAGGTAAACATGCCTTGGTGGAGGGGTAAGAGAAACTAGGTTTAGTGCTCAGTATCAGTTTACATTTGGCTCACCTGAGGTTGTCTGTGGACTAAAGACTGCAGGAAAGGTGAAATTTCCAGGGGTGATCATCTGAATTTGAGAGGGACTTCACTGGCTGTCAGATTCCATCAATGAATAAGTAATGCTTGTGCACAAAGGTGAAAACAAATGTCACCCACTTGCCTCATGGATTCTAGCTTTCTTCATCTTGCAGAAAACTGAATCTCTCATTTGATAAAACAAAATTATAGCATCTAAACATATAGTATATGGAGTTTTCAGAAGAGCATTTGGGTCCGTGAATTTAGAGCTTAGAGAAGCCTGGGCTGGAGGCAGCAAAAGTGTTTGTGGATGAAGTCACTTGAGGGCAGTAGATTTTGAAGAAAGATGAGCTAGTCCTGAATTCAGAGGAATTCCAGCATTGGGAAAGATCTCTCTGAGTTTAGACTGAGGAGAGACCCTGAAAGCACCTTGAGAAAGGCTCCAGAGGGAGGAAGGAAACCAGGGTTGTGGGGTATTTGGGGATGCTCAGATGTGAGTGTGCAATGGTTGAAACTCACAGGCTAGAGACAAGGAAAACTGATCTTGAGCTTGAGTCTGAAGGCAATCTTTTGACAGAATTCCTTTTTCCTCTAGGGATCTCAGTCTTTTTTCATAGGACATTCAGTTAACTGGATAAGGTCTACCTACATATTGGACAAAAATCTACCTAAAGTTTACTGATTAATAATATTCATCTCATCAAAAGAATACCTTCACAGCATCATCTGGTTATGTTTGACCAAATATCTGGATAGTAAGATAAAATTAACCATCTAATGGTTCAGGTTGGATGAATGTGGAAAAATTCTGATATATTTGTAGAAGGGGGTCAGATGTTGGACCAGAGTAATATAATCAGAGAGTCTGGAGTGTCATGGGCCCATCTGAGATCACAGATTTATGGCATTTGTAATCTGTCCTGTTATCTGAGTTTTCTGAGTACAATTAGCTACCTGGGTGCAGGGTCGGAGAAAAAGGATCAGCATTAAAATAAAACTCAATAAAATTTTCTGCTTCATTTTTGGAGAGAAATTCATCTTTGGTTAGGTATGTAGCTGTGTGTTATTCATCTGAACATATTTCCATACTGATCATCATGTTAGTTAGTCAACTTTTTGTCACTGTGACCAAAATACCCGATAGGAACAACTTAAAGCAGGAAAGAGTTGTTTTGGTTCTGGTTTTAGAGGTTCCAGTTCATGGTGGGCTTGTTCTATTGCTTGGGCCTGAGATGAGACATAGCACTCTGGCAGAAGGGTGTGGTGAAGAAGACCCACTCAGCTCATGGTGGCCAGGAACAGCCTTGGCAGCAGGGTCTGAAGGGGGTGGGAAGTAATCTGGGACAAGGAATTCCCTTCCAGGGCACATCCCCAGTGACCTACTTCCTCCACCCATACCCTAATGCCTACTGCCTTGCAGTATTCCATTCAGTTACCCATGGCTGAAACCGTGGATGGGGTCAAAACTCCACCTCTGCACATTGCTACATTGGGGGCCAACTCTTTAAAACATAAACTTTGGGGTTACTTTATTTCCAAGCCATAAAAATTATATAGCTCTTGCATCTGGATTCCACAGTGTTGTTACATTTCTGTGTCACTTTTTCCTCCTTAATTTTCCTCCATTGGCTTATAAGACTACTCCTTGAATATCTTGAAGATATCAATGGATATTTCCTTAAAGTCATAAATGTCTAAAATAAAATCCATATATATCACTCTCTCCCCAACAATCCCCACAGAAACTTGCCTCTTTTTCCATGGTTAGTTTTTCCACTGTTATAGGTTGGATCTGAAATGTCCTCCACAGGCTTATGGGTTGCAGGCTTGGTCCCCAATGCAGCAGTGTTCAGAGGTGGATCTTTTGGAAACTGCTTGACCTCATCAATGAATTAACCCATGTATGGGTTCATAAGTAAATAGATTGTTGGGTGGTGGTGGAAACTGTAAGAGCTGGGATCTAGTTGGAAGGTGGAGGTTGCTAGAGATGTGTCCAGGAAGATTATATCTTGTATCTGGTCCATTCCCCAGTCCACCTCCCTTCTTGCTGACAAGAGATAAGCAGCTTCTGGCTACGATGTTCTTCCTTACCAGAGGTCCCTACTAATGGGGCCAAGTGACAATGGGCTGAAACCTTGAGCCAAAATAAATCTTTCTTCCTTTTAAGTCATTTTTCTCTAGTATTTTATTATAGCAATAAAAAACTGACTAATATACCAATCTTTGAGAAGCAGGCAAATAAGATTCTAAAGAATGAAAATATCTGCCAAGGTTAGCATGTTACTAATCTGGTGATCCTGGCCTCAGCTCTTTCTATATCACACTGATTATTTAAGTATTATTAAAAAAACTATGAAACACTATAGTATCATTGGTCTAGGGATTTAATAGTACAGAAATAAAGGAGAAAGAAAGCTGATAAAATTCTCTACTTTCTGATTAAATGTGCTGAGCAGTTAAATACCCAACTTTTCTCTTAAATATTTTAGAGGCAACAAAGTAAAGAGATTGAGTAGTTTCTTCACTATGTGGTTTGGGTGCAACTACATTGCTAGAGCCTAGATTCTTCAAATACTAAGTTACAGGTCAATTTACACGAATGAAAGTTTTATGACACTCCTAATTCAGTTTTTTAAAGGACAAATAAAGATTAATATATGTCAGATTTCTTTTCCTATTGAATTTTATGATATTTTGATAGAAGTATCAGGGGAATAAAAAATGACCAGAGAAGAGCTGCTGGCATTCCCTTCCTAGTTCTGTGAAATTTACCACCCATGTCTGAATGCAATGGCCTATAGTAACTTGTCATGCCTTGCCAGATTTCAATCCCTTGCCCAGAAAACAAAGCAAAGCAAAACAAAACAAAACATATATTTAGAGTGATTCTATTAAAAATATCTGGAAATGTTGCATATTGGAATTTTAGCTCCACTATAATTTATCTTTATAATTTTCAGGTAATTACTCATTTATAATTAAGTTTTCTATCTGTGAGATAGAGAGAATATTCTAAGGTCTTTGCATGGAATTAATGTATTAACCATACATAAATAACTTAACAGAGTTCCTGGCACAGAGTGATAAATGAAGGTCAATTATTTTTACCATTACTACTATCATAGAAAGGAATCGAAAGTTCCATGTAAAGATTTCAACAGTAGTTTGAGTTACCTAGATGTAAGATCTCAAGGAGTTTTGATCTTTTGTATTTATCTTTTTTCCTCAAATCTTTATGACCTTAATAGAAATAAAATTTTAAATAAAACATACATGATATACCAAAAGTTGAGAGAAATATTGGTAACTATTATAAAACGGTGCAAGAATATGTATGAATTTGTATGTTGGCAAAAGAAGACAAAGTCCAAAATCTCAAAGTTGACTTGTGAGTGTTAACTCTTATCATGCTTGTCCAGCTGCTCTCATTTTCAGATCAATGTTTGTGCATGGTTATAATCAGAGGATATACATATTTGTGCTACTTTGTCATGGTATGTCTCACATATATGTTAAGATGAGGCAGTATAACCTGCTGAAAAAGAAATTAGGAAAGCTACTCTATTCACAATAACCTAAAAAACATCCTTTGGAATACATCCAATGAAGGATATCAGTGACCTCTACAATAAAAACTATAGAAAACTAAAGAAGATGGAAAAATCTCCCACGTTCTTGAATAGACAGGATTAATATTATTAAAAAGCTCATATTACCACAAGTATTATACAGGTTCAATGTAATTTGCATCAAAATACCAATGAACTAGGAAAAGCAATTCCAAAATTTGTTTGGAAAAATAAGAGATCCAGAATAGCCAAACAACTCTAAGCAAAAGGATTGATGATGGAGGCATTATAATAATAGACTTCATAATATACTACAGAGCTATGGTAACAAAAGTGGCATTGTATAGCACCAGACATGAAGATCAATGGAATAGAATGGAAGATACGGAGATAAACCTACATAAAGACAGTGTTTTAGTCAGCTTTTCATTGCTGTGACTAAAGGACCTGACAAGAACAATTTCAGAAGGAAAATGTTTATTTATCTGCTCATGATTTCAAAGGTCTCAATCAATAGGACGCTGGCTCTATTCCTCAGCCTGGAGGTGAGGCTGAACATCATGGTGGCAGACCTGGCTCCAGGAAGCAGATAGCTCCAGGAGTCACACCTGGCAGCAGGGCAGCAAGAGAAACTCCACACCAGATCCAGAATACATACCCCAAAGGAACACCCCCCATGACCCACCTCCTCCTGCCACACCCTAGCAACCTACAGTTGCCAGTTAATCACTATGAGGGGATTAACTTATTGATTGGGTTATGGCTTTTCTAATCTACTCATTTCACCTCTGCCTTCCCGAATTGTCACATGTGAACTTTTGAGGACACCTCACATTCAAACCTTTACACATAGTTATCTGATATTGGAACAGGTGTCAAAATATTCATTGGAGAAAAGATATCTTTTTCAACAAATGTTACCAGGAAAACTGGAAATCCATATGAAAAAGAAGGAAATTTGACCTCTATCTCTCACCCTCCACAAAACTTAACTCAAAGTGGATCAAAGATACAGGAATTAGACCAGAAATTCTGCAACTGCTAGAAGAAAATGTAGGATCAACACTCCAACATGTCGACACAGGAACCAACTTCCTTAAGACACCAAAAGTGCAAGAAATAAAACCAAGAAGTTTTTAATCTTGGCCAAGAATAATATGAGCAGGGGGAGGAAAGTTTGCAAGTCAGCTTCTCAACCTGAGCTAAGGTTGAGGATCCTTTCAAGTTTCAGGTAAAGGGAGGAAGGGGAGGATTTTAGGTAATATGTAGAAGGATTATTCATGACTTCTTTGAGAGGGGGTACTTACCTTCTTATGGACAAGTTCTTGTCTGGGTCAGAAGTGAGCTGGACCAAGATGGTGCTGGTGGGCAGGAATTTTGCTAGGGTCATGTGTTACAGTGGGATGGTGTTGTGTTCAGTAGGATTAGCTCAACTTGGTGTCTTTTGTGGTTGAAACCAGTTTTTCCCAGTTCCATCTTGTCATGTTTTGTAGTAGCTGTGGTCTGGATGCCGGGCGTGGCTTGTAGAGTGGGTATTTGATCTGAAACAGCACTGGTTAGTGAAAGCAGGTGGTTTTCTTTATGGTGTTTGGTGACAGTCAAATCTTGCGATGTTTTCCTTTGTTGACACAAGAAACAAGAATTTTGTTGCTCCTAGGTTTAGAAAATGATTTGTTTTCAGAGCTTTAAAAATATGTCATTTTGTTTTCTTCTAGTTTTTTACTGTTTGATATTTTGGAAAAAATATTTAACTCTTTTACTTGAAATTTATCCTGATGAATTGAGAAGAGTGGTGAGAAACTTTTTAAATGAACAAAAAAGAATAAAATCCTAATGAAAGCTGATTTTGAATGAATGACAGAAGTGTCAGCCCCACTCCATGCTGACCTGCTCAGATCTTTGGAGGGCTGTTTTTATTTCATTCTGGATCTACTGGCTCAAAGACAGAGGAAAATACATAGGTTAACTAAAGGATAATGGTCCTTGTAAGAAACGGCTTAAGAACCATGAGACTGACTGATAGCTAGTGACGTTTGGATGTTTGTCAACATGTTGTTATAGACTTGAGCTCCGGAGTGTAAGGACCTGAAGTCACATCCCAGCCCTGGGGCATACACTTTAGGGCAAAATGGCAGATTCATGTTAAGCCTCCTTTTCTTCATCTGTTAAATGGGCATAATAAAAGTACCAACCTCATGGTTATACGGTATGAAGATTAAATGAGATAATTCAGGGAAGCGTTTCATGAGATGCTTAGAACAGAGACCATATTCAATAAATGCTAGTTGTTGCTGTCATCTACTTTGTTTTGTACAAGCCAGAAGAGTAGACTAGGATGAAGAAAGACAAACTCCAGCGTACCTGAGGCAGGGTTTGCTGAGATTCTGGGTTGTTTCAGGAGATAATGGCTGTTTTTGTCATGGAACTTTTTCAGTCAATGGCTGGAATAAGGCTGGGCTTTCTGTGAATGGCCAGCTCACATGTTTTGGACCACTCCTGGCCATCATTCTGGGAGGGTATTTTTGCCTGGGACCCTGCAGAACACTTATGGAAGGTGTGTTTCTTCCTGCCCCTGCAGTCCCTTGGCACATTAACTCAGGATTCAGATGAAATTGAGGCTTAGATCAACAAGTGCAGAGTGCTGAATGCTAATTAGCCTGTCAACGCTGCAGATGTTTTTGAAGAGAAGAAGAAAAGGGTGCAGACTCCACTTGGGAAGGAAGATGCTGAGCGGATTGCCTGGGAGATGGAGGGGAGACAGATGTGTGAAGGAGGGTTTCTTGCTGGTGAAGAACTCTGAAAACAGGTGGGTAGGGCAAAGAGAGGAAAGCAAGAGGTAAAGACTCTGGTCACGCCCAAGACAAAAGGAAGAGGAAGACTGATAGGATTCGACCACATTTGCGTGTGTGTTGTGTTTGCATGTGTGTGTTTCTTCAAACACAAATGAAGCCAGACATCAGTTAAACGGGGTGAAAACAGATTTTATTCTGTAATAACTGACAGTAGGGGAAAGAACTAAGTGCCGTTCTGATTTGTGCAGAAGCTGTTTGGGCATTTAAAAGGGAAAATGATGGAGGAAGGAGGGGCAGTGAGCAGGGCTCAGTAGTCAGGGAAGTAATGAATTATGAAAGAGGGTAAGAGGTTTAGCCAGTGTAAATGAGATTGTGTCTGTGGGCTGGCAACTGTTGAAGTCAGGATTCCCCCCTCCCTTGGAGACTGGGAGCAGAGGCCCTGTCTTTCCTTATGGTTACATTTCAAAGAAATGGATCTCAGGTCCTTGAGAGAGACACCCCAAATAATAGGAGACACACTCAGTATCTCTCTCAAAGAGGCCCTGGAAAGATTTACAACTGCAAGAGTTTACAGTCGATACTATGAGAAAGGTGGAGGTAGATAAGCGGTCAGGTGCTGATGAGGACAAATGGAAAATTCTTTCCACAGCCTTGAGTTTCTTCAGATAAGAACTCAAAGTGATATAGGAGATGGGAACTTTTACCCACTGACAATAGAAATGAAATCAGCCCAAAGGGTCTGAGCACACAGAGCTTTAGTTGAGAACTTTTACCTTAAGGAGAGGGGAGACAGCACGGAGGGAGAGAAAATTCAGGCTGCCCCTAAACCCCCACAAAGGAAGAGGCTGATTTAATTGAGGAGCTGAGGTGGGGGAAGATCCTAGGAGATGTTTTGGGCCATCCTACACCTGGTTTCTGTGGTCAATTTCATTAAGAAGTAGGATGGTGACCGAAGGCACAGTCCCTGTATGATAAGAGTGGGGACTAGGAAGAGACTTCTAGTAACAAATTATGAAGGAAAGACCAAAGGCTCATGGGCCCTTTTGTCCTTGTGTTCTGTCTCACAGTGGGGTTGGGTTGACTTAGGGATTTGGCCTTAGACTGGCAGGAGGCATAGCCAGCGGTCAAGTCTCCCACGAAGGATGTCTTTAGAAGCCCTCCACTGGGGCTAGAGAGGTGGCTCAGAGGTTACGGTGCTTTCCTGCCATGTGCAAGGACCCAGGTTCGAACCCCAGCATCACATACACAGCGGAGTGTTGGTGAAGCAAAGGCCAGATGAAAAAATAAATAAAATTGATTCTCTGTAAAAAACAACTCCAGAGAACAACAACAAGAACAACTCCCTCAACTGTCCCTGCAGGGCATAGGCCAGTAGAGAGGGGTGAAGAGTTGGAATGCTGGATATTCCTTCTGATTCCGCAATAGGGCCCCTTTAACATTAGGTGTTTTCACAGAAGCCCCCAATTGTTTTTCCCTTCAGGCCCAGCCCTCATCCTGTTAACCTGTTCTTTAAGCTATTTTATCCATTCCAGCTTTCTATTGGTCATCATCTCATACAGAGATTAGAATCTGAAACAGTCCCCCAAGCCCTGCTGCCAGGAGGATGCAAAAAATTAGAATTACAATATATCTGGTGGGCTTGCTTATAGGCCCATAATCGGACTTAATCTATCTAATCTATATATATACTTCTTTTAACACTTATGTGGATCGGAGGGAGGCAGATTATTAGTCTTCCCAGATTTGGCCAAACTGCATTTCAATTCACTTTAATCTAGCTCATTTTTTATTTTGTTTCTCTTATTCCTGATATGGAAAATCAGAAGATCCAGATTGTTGGGTCCCCATCTGGCCTGGGCTCTGGAATCTTTCCATAATTTGTGAGTGGGGGAAAAACTGCCTCTTTCATGGTGCATGATCAAAAGGGATAATATATGTTATAAATAAAAAAGAACTACTGAGGTGCTGTAAGGAAGTCAACATTCCTGGAAGTAGGTGGGCAAGGTGAACTTTACTTCTGCAGAAGATCCCAAAGGGGATCCTGTGAGCAAGCACACCTGTGTGGGGAGTCTGTGGAGATTCATTCCTAACCTCAGGCAGCGCTGCCCGTCAATGTGATTGGAGGAGCTCAAGGGCACAATCTATGTGATCGGCTAATATAAAATTGGGATGGATATGGAAAAGGGCTGCAGATGTAATGGGATACCTGTTAGATTATTTAAAACTGTCTTTTTTCTGACCACATAGTTCTCTGAGTTAAGATGGCTTCAAATTTAAGTTACAGTAAATATACCCATGTTGTATTACAGGTTTAACTTTGATAGAAAAGAAAACATAAATTTTACATATATGTGAAATGACTTGGAAAATGTTAACAATTATTTATAATACTGACAATCATAATCAGAGAACTTGGCTTCCTCTTGAGCTACAAATTCATGGGGCCACATGAACAGCCAGGGGAGGGACCCTGAAGGTCAGACCGTGAGGCCACTGTTTTCATTCTCCTTCTAAAGTGATCACCTACTGCAACAAACTTGTTTCCCTTGCTTTATTTTTATTCATTTATGTTTTGCCTTTTGTTTTTGGAATTATTTTCTCTGCTTAAAGCGTTGCAACTTAAAATCCATTGCCAGTAGGGAAAATGCTTTCTTGAAAAAGTGATAAATATGTTCAAAGTGGGACCAAGCTTATTTTTAAATTTTAAAACGTTTTTTCCCCCTTGAATTGGTATTATGTTGAAAAAGAAAGCTAGAGTTAGATATTTGAAACTACTTTTCTGCACTGTGTCCATGAGATATGTTACTTGGAAAACATTCAGTCCTTTGAAGGAGGCTGTGACTTCATTTTTCACTTTAAAGTACTGACGGAAATATTTAAACGATGCTCTGGTTTATCAGCTTCAAAGCTTAATTAAGGCAAACACCTTTGGAATGTGGATGAAAACACTAGATGGAGTTTTGTTTTTGCTTTGGATGTCATCTACTTTCCCCAGGGGGTTAGTTGCTAAAGCTTTTTGAGGAGAATGTTAAGGAATAATATCCTCTATTTTCATAGCGTTTTCATCTTTTCAAAGGGCTTTTCGTTATCTCATTTGATCCTCACAATGAAGTAGAAAACTTGTCAGAGCAGGGATCTAGCTCGATGCACGGATGAGGAAAGCGAAGCCCGGGGATGTGGCATGACTGAAGGCAGAGCTAAGGCACAGCTCCTGCCTGTAGTTACCTGTGTGTTGTGCACACCCAGTCCAAAGCTGGTAGTCCTCAGTGGACCCTGATGGGCATGTGATGTTGTTGCAAATACAGTAGAAATTCATAATCAAATTGCACTCGCTTAGTCGAATGATTGAGGAACTTCTGTTGTGAGGTTACATTGAGATTAATGCTCAACATGTTGTTTGGGAACATTTTGGAGGTTTTGAAACTAAGAATTGTCTTATATGATATTGGGATATTTAGTTTTTTTCAAAATAGCATTATGGAGATATAAGTTATTTGCTGTATGATTTGCATATCTAAACTATACAATCCAATGACTTTTAATGTATTAAAAATGTGCACAGCTACCATCATAGTCCACTTAAAAATATTTTCATCATCTGTTCTCCTGTAGATGAGGCCTAGCTTCAGGTCCTGAGTGACTGGGCAAGGAGGTCAGCTTTGCAATCTTGCAGGAAGAATTTCAAATTAGTGATACAGAGGAACAAAAAAGGAGTTTATTAGAAAGAGAATTCAGACTTAGACTTCAGGACCCACTGAGTGGGTTACCTCAGGGAGGCTGATGTGTGGCCTTCCAGAGTTGAGGTTCATAAAGATTGAATTTAGAAGCCCTCCTTCTCCGATGAAGATGTAGAAACTCTGCCTACCCCACCTCCTCTGCTGGAAGTCCTGCTCTCTTAGACATGAAGGCTCCTGGGACTTGAAGAAGGAAAAAACCCTATGAAGTTCCAGAAAGTGGAAACTTGTGAAATTTAAAAAAAAAAATTTCCCCCTCATGCATTCTCTTAACCTTTTAAATGCTTTCTTCCTCCTAAATTTTTTGGAGATGGGACTATTTAAACAATTTATTTCCCCCCATCTTCCTCCAAAGTTGGCTTTGAACAAAATCCAAGTTCCTATGAATATCTCTGTAGCAGAGGGTGTTCTGGCTCAGCTTCCTTTCTCCCTGGGCCCGTTTTAGAGCTGCACAGTAGCAGTTCTTTTTGGTCTTGCCTGCTTCTATGAAGTTCTTTATTGTCCCCCGTTCTGTGACCTGTGGTCTCTCTGATGCCTATGTCTGGTTTCCTCCCTGTGGGTTATTACCCTTTATTGTCTTTCCCTCTAGCCACCTGCTCATGGCTGGCTAACCTACCTAACACCCTTCTTCCATCATCCTTTGTCCCCCATTCACCTCTAACCACCTGTAACTAATTTGCCTTCTGATTCTACAGATTTCCCTGCATAGTAGTCCTCCTTATTCATGGGGATTTCCCATGGTGTCCCCACTGGATGACAGCACTTCTCTGCATATGTACATACATGCTCTTGTGTGTCCCTATGTTCTTGTTTCTCTTGGCTGTATACTAAAGAGTGAAATTATTGGGTCTGTTAACGATTTGAATTTGAGGTGTCCCCCAAAACTCATGTGTGACAATTTGGGAAGGCTGAGGTGAAATGATTGGGTTATAAAAGCCTTAACCCAACTAGTGAGTTACTCCCCTGAGAGGGATTAACTGGCAACTGTAGGCTGGCAGGGTGTGGCTGGAGGACGCAGGTCATTGGGTGTGGAGCTGCGCTCTCGGCTCAGCTTCTCTATGTGATGCATTGAGCTCCACTTACTGCAGCCAGGCCTGCTTCCGTGCTGTTCAGCCTCGCCTTGAGCCCTGAGGAATGGAGCTGGGCTTCCGTGGACTGGGACCTCTGAAACTGTGAGCCCCTAAAGAAGCCACGAAAAAACTGACTAAAACAGGGTCATATGACAACTCTATGTTGGAGAAGTTGCCAGATAGTTTTCCAAAGGGTCTTCACCATTTTATATTCCCACTATCAGTGTATGAAGTCTTCATTTCTCATCATCCTTGCAAGTGTTTTTAGCGTATGATATTCTGGTTCAGCTGGACTACAGCACGTTAAGTGCTGTCCCAGGATTTTGATTTGTATGTTCTCAATGACTGATGGTGTGAGAATATTTTCATGTGCTTATTGGCCATTTTTGAATATCTTCCTTGAAAAAAAAATGTATTCACATCCTTTGCCCATCTCTTAAATCTTCTTTTGTTTTTACGTTGTCACTTCCTAGTGGGTGTCCTTTGAAGCATGCGATTTTAATTTTGTTGAAGTCAAGTTTATCTACTTTCTTTTGCTGCTCATGTTTTAGATGTCATATCTTAGGTATCATTGCCAAATCCATGGTCATGAAGCTTCACAATTTGTGCCTGTGCTTTTTCCTGGGTTTTAACTCTTATTTACTTAGGTCTTTCATTTATTTTGAGTTAATTTTTGTATATGGTGTGAAGCAAGAACCCAAATTCATTTGTGTGTGTGTCCAGTCGTCCTAGTACTATTTATTGAAAGGTCATTTCTTTCTCTGTTTAATGGTCTTGGCACTATTATTGGAATTACTTGGTTCTAGGGTTTATTTCTGGACTCCCAAATCTATTCCATTGGTTTGTAAGTCAGTTATTATGCTAGCATCACAATGTCTTGATTACATTCTCTTGTAGAAAGCTTTGAAATCAGCATAATTCCTCCTATTTTTTTCAGAATTATTTAGGTATTCCAAGTCCAGTAAATTTCACATGAATTTGATAATCAGCTCATTATTATTTTTTCTTTATTTAAAGAAATGGGGTCTCTCTCTCTCTTTCTCTCTCTCTCATGTTGCCCTGTGTAATCTCCCAAACCTGGGCTCAAGTGATCCTCATGCCTCAGCCTCTCTAGTAGCTGGGTCTACAGGCATATGCCCCTGTGCCTGGATCAACTTGTTAATTTCTACAAAGAAGTCAGTAAAGATTCTGATAGAGATTAAATTGAGTATGTGGATCATTTTGTAAAGTATTGCCATCTTAACAGGATTAAGTGTTCTGATGCATGAATATGGCATGTTTTCTACTAATTTAAATCTTAAATGTCAACAATGCTTTGTAGCCTTCAGCATATATTTGGAAGTTCTTTGTTAAGAGTTTTTCTCCCTAGTATTTTTTATTTTTGATGCTATTGTGAATGAAATTTCATTTTCTTAATTTCACTTTCAGATTACTCATTTGCAAACTGACTTTGTGGACTGATCTTGTGTCCTGCAACTTTGTGAAACTTATTTTTTAGTTCTAATTTTTTTTAGTATATTCCTTAGGATTTTCCATTTATACCATCAGATAATGTCATTCATGAGTAGAGATAGTTTTATATTTTTCTTTCCAATGTATAATGCCTTTTACTTATTTTTTTCTTGCCTCATTGCCTTAGCTAGAACCTCTAGCAGTATGTTGAACAGAAAGGAGGAGACCAGACAGCCTTTCATATAACTCAAAATCTTAGAGGGGAAAACATCTAATTTTTCCATCAAATGTGTTAGCTGTGGGTTTCCACAGATGCCATTTATTATTTTTTATTGAGGAAGTTCTCTTCTGTTTTTAATTTGTTGCATGTTTTATTGTGATAGATCAAATGTTTTTTTGAATCTTTTAATGCAATTTTAAATTCTATTATGTTAATATAATATATCAAATTTATTGACTTTTATCCCAATGTTACATTCTTGAGATAAATTTCACATGATAATGACTTATACTTATTTTAATATGCTGCTGGATCTAGTTTGTTTGTATAGATGCTCCTTAACTTATGATGAGGTTATGTTGTGATAAACCCATTATAGGTTGAAAATATCCTAAGTCAGAAATGCATTTAATAATCCCAACCTAACAACTATCATAGCTTAGCCTAGTCTATCTTAAACATGCTCAGAACACTTATATTAGCCTATAGTACAATTACTTAAAACAAAACATGTTTTATGATAAAGTGAGAAATACCTCACATAATTTATTGAATACTGTACTGAAAGAAAAAAAAAAAAAAAAAAAAAAAAAACAACAAAAAAACCCCACAACAGAATGGTTTTATAATTATGTTTTCACATCATTATAAATTTGAAAAATTCTTCATTTGAACTATTGTAAGTCGGGAACTACATATTTTGTTGAAGTACTTTGTATCCATATTCATAAAAGACCTTGCTCAATAATTTGATTTTGATGCTTGATATTGGTATCAGGTTAATACTAGCTTCATAAAATTACTTGGGAAAATTTCTTTCTTATTTTTTGAAAAGTTAGTTAAATTTTAGTATTAATATTTCCTTAAATATTTGACAGAATTCACTAGTGAAAACGTCTTGGCTTAGTCTTTGCTTTGTGAATAGTTTTATTGTAGCTCAAAATTTTAGAGGGTTCAGTCCACAGTTAGTTGGCTTCATTTTTTGGGAAGTTGTATTGATACAGTATATCATAAAAGGTAGTTCACGGTGGAGCAAAACTACTTATCTCATTGTGGCCAAGGAGAGAGAGAGAGGAAGAAAGAGAGGAAGGAGCACGTGTCTTATTATCCCTTTTAAAGGCATGTTCCCAGTGATATAACCCACCTTTTTATTGTATTGGAGAATGAACCCAGGGGTGGTTAAGCACTGAGACACATCCCTAGCCCCTTTTTTTATTTTGAGACAGGTTCCTGCTAAGTTGCATAGGGCCTTGTTAAGTTATGGAGGCTGGCTTTGAACTTGTGATCCTCCTGTCTCAGCTTCCCAATCCTCTAGGATTACAAGTGTGCACCACTGTGCCTGGCCAGGCCTCACCTCTTATAGATTGTACCACTACCCAATAGTACCATCAGCTGGGGATCAAACCTTTAGCACATGAGTCTTCGGGCGAAAATTTAAGATCTAAACCATGACAGTATTGTTTTAGGTATCTTTCTTTTTCATCCACTACCTAATTTGTTTGTGTGCAATTGTACATAATATTCCTTAATAGCATTTTAAAAATATTCTTATACGATCATTAGTAATGTTCCCTCTTCTGTTCAATTATTTCTATTAATTTAATTCTCTCTTTTGGCCTTGGTCAATCTAGATTATGTTAGCTGATTTTGTTGATCTTTTTAAAGAACAAGCTTTTAGTTTTATTGATTTTCTCTAGTTTTTCAATTCTTGATTTCTAGTTTTTAACTTCTTCTCTAATCTTTATTATTTTATTCAATCTGCTTACTTAAGAATTAGTTTACTGTTCTCTTTCCAGTATCTTAAAGTAGAAAGTTAGGTTATTGACTTGGAATCTTATTTTCCATAAGAAAGATCAAGACTTGTTACAGAATTTTCTTGAATAGATGTTTTTTCATTTGCTATTTGCTATTTGGGACATTTCCAGAGGCTTTATGTGCAGGTGTGTGTGTGTGTGTGTGTGTGCGCGCGCACGCACGCGCATGTGTGTGTGTGCATGAAATTAGTTTCTCCCAGCTCCACTGGGGAGCAGGTCAATTGAGCTTTTCTTGAGGTCATGCTGGAAGTTGATCTTATGCTTCCTCTTAGAGGACTTCAAGGGAGACATGGTATTTACAATGTCTACACTTTACTAGACAGTCAAGGAGAGTGTACTTGAAGGAAGATAGGCAATAGGCACTAAGAGCTAGGACAGTGGAAATAAGGAATTGAAACAGACTGATATTAAGGGTCCATCTAAAATTGAGAGGAACTTCCTCAACTTAGAGTAAATGCTAACAGGGCTGCAATCCCCTGCACTAGTAGATGCCACAGATACCATTTCTATCTTTATTTATTTTTAGCAGAATAGCCTACATCATCTCTGCTACCTTGTAGCTCTATATCCTAATTCACAAATTCCATACTACCTTCCTAGCTCATTCCTTTTGCTTTCTAGATTTTTTTTCCTCACCTACAGAGGTCCTAGTAAACTGAAGTGAATGCCATACTTGAAAATAGGTGTGTGCTTGCTAACCAAGTACAGTGTGAGAACTCTCATGGAAGAAAACTGCTAATCTGATTGCTCCTATAGATTGTAATTAACACTGTAACAGCTACAGTTGGCAATGTCTGTTGTATGCATTGCTGCACTTATTGACTACTTCCCCATATCCCCCAAGGTATTGGAAAACATAAAGGTCCACAATAATTCACAGGTTGGAGTGCCAGCCATTGAACTGTGCAACCCTAATTGTACCTCAGCCCAACTAAGCAAAGAGATAAAAAGCTCCAATACCATCAACAAAGCCCCCGAGAGACTTATTCATGATGGACTTCAAGCCACACTCCCCATAACTGAAAATGAGGGAAAAGGGAAACAATCTTCCACCTCAATCCCATAGCTCTCCATCCAAGGAGTCCATGGTTGGGGTTCTAGATAAAAACCTAGAAAAATGTATCAACAATATGATTAGTAATTCAATCAAAGAATTAAAAGAAGATTTAAGGAAAGAGGTAAGAGAGCAATTTCAGGAGATGAGAGACATTTATAAAGAGCTAGACATTCTGAAAAGAGATGTGGCAGAGCTCTTAGAATTGAAAAATATTATTAAGCAAATCAAAAGCTCATTGGAAGATACTAATACCAGAGAAAACTCAGTAGACAATAGAACCTCAGCTCTCAAAGAATGAAGATCAGACAACAAAGACAGGCTGAGCGATGTTGAGTTCAAGGAAAACAGACAAGAAAAGAAGCTTATTGAGCATGATCAGAACTGCCAAGTAGTACTTGATGAAATGAGAAGAAATAACATGAGAGTAATTGGGATGGAACAAAACATTGAACAACAAACAAGGGTCACTAAGAATCTTCTGAGTGAGATTGCCAAGAATTTTCCCCATATCGGAACTGATACAGAAAATCAAATTCAAGATGCCTATAGGACTCCAAACAGACCCAACCAAATGAGAAACTCACCAAGACACATCATCCATAAAATGAATAACAGAGAAATCAAGGCAAATTTATAGTGCTGAGTGCCTTCATCAAAAATCAGGAAACAGCCCAAATAAATAGTCTTATGCTCCAACTCAAATCCCTACAAAAAGAGGAACAATCCAATCCCAAACCTAAAAGAAGACAGGAGATAACTAAGATCAGAGCTGAAATCAATGAAATTGAGAACAAAAAAAAAAATACAAATTATCAACAAAACAAAGAATTGGTTCTTTGAACAAAAAAATAAGATCGACAGAGCCCTTACCAACCTCACCAAAAGGAAGAATGAAGTGAAGCAAATCAACAAAATCAAAGATGAATTGGAGATATCACCACTGACTCAACCAAAATCCTGAAGATTATCAGAACTTATTTTGAACAAATATACTCTTCCAAGTTTGATATTCTGGAAGAAATGAACAAATATCTTGCCACATATGACATTCCCAAATTAACACAGGAGGACATTGAAATTCTAAACCAACCAATCTCAAATAGTGAAATTGAAACAGCAATCACAGACCTTCCAAAAAAGAAAAGCCCAGGACCTAATGGATTCATGGCAGAATTCCACCAGACCTTTAGAGAAGAATCAACACCAATTCCTGACAAGCTTTTCCTTGAAATTGAAAGGAAATTTGGAACTCTCCCAAATACTTTTTATGAAGCAAATATAACCCTGATACCAAAACCCAACAAAAACACATCAAGAAAAGAAAACTGCAGGCCAATTTCCCTGATCAACATAGATGCAAAAATCCTTAATAAAATTCTAGCTCTCTGGATCCAAAAATACATCAAAAAGATAATACATCATGATCAAGTGGGCTTCATTCCAGGAATGAAGGGCTGCTTCAACAAATGCAAATCAATAAATGTAATTCACCACTTAAATAGAATTAAAAATAAAAATCATATAATCATCTCAATAAACACAGAAAAGGCCTTTGATAAAATTCAGCACCCATTTATGCTAAAAAATCTGGAGAAGTTAAGGATCAAAAGAAGATACTTTAATTCCGTAAGAGCCATTTATGAAAAACCCATAGCCAACATTATGCTTAATGGAGAAAGATAAAAGGCATTCCCAAGACAAGGGAACAAGACAAGGATGTCCACTTTTACCACCCTTATTCAATATAGTCCTTGAAACCATAGCCAGAGCTATCAGACAAGAGAAGGAAATCAAAGGAATTCAAATAGGAAAAGAGGAAGTCTAGCTGTCTCTATTTCCTGATGACATGATTCTATACCTAGAAGACCCAATAAGCTCGACCAGGAGACTTCTAGAACTTAAAAACAATTTCAGCAAAGTGGCTGACTGTAAGATCACCATTCATAAATCATTAGCTTTCCTATACTTCAGCAACAAGTCCACTGAAGAAGAAATCAGGAATTCTGTCCCATTCACAATTTCCTCAAAAAGAATAAAATACTTGGACATCAATCTAACAAAGGATATTAAATACCTCTACAACAAAAACTATTGAACATTAAAAAAAGAAATTGCAAAAGACTTGAGTAGATGGAAAAACATTTCATATTCTTGGTTAGGCAGTATCTATATAATCAAAATGGCCATTCTACCAAAAGCCCTAAAAGCCCTATACAGATTCAATGCAATCCCATCAAGATCCCAGTGTCATTCTTCATAGATATAGAAAAATCTATTCTTAAATTCATGTGGAATAAGAGAAGACCAAGAATAGCCAAACCATCACTAAGGAAGAAAGAGGAAGCAGAAGGTGTCATAATACCTGACCTGAAATTATACTATAGGGCTATAGTATAATAGGGCTATAGTATATAGTATACCAACACTCCACGACATAGGTGTCAGCACTGCATTCCTTAACAAGACTCTCATAGCACAAGAATTAAAGCCAAGAATAAGTGAGTGGGAAGCCATTAAACTAAAAAGCTTCTGAATAGCTAAAGAATTAGCCAAGTGTGTCAAGAGAGAACCTATAGAATGGGAGAAAATCTTTGCCCGCTATACCTCCGACAGAGGGCTAATATCCAGAATATATGAAGAACTCAGAAAACTGAACACCAAAACCACAAATAATCCAATCAATAGATGGGCTAGGGAACTAAATATAAACTTTTAATGGAGGAATTCCAGAAAGCCCATAAACATATGAGAAAATATTCTACATCACTAGCAATCAGAGAAATGCAAATCAAAACTTCACCAAGATTCCGTCTCACTCCTGTCCGAGTTGCAAAAATGAGGAAAATGAACAGTAATAGATGCTGGGTGGGTTATGGGAAGAAAGGAACACTATCACACTGTTGGTGGGACTGCAAGCTTATACAGCCACTCTGGAAAGCAGTGTGGAGACTCCTCAAAAAACTAGGGCTGGAAGCACCTTATGACCCAGCTATTCCACTCCTGAGTATTTTTCCAAGAGTGCTAGAATTGGCTTATTACAGAGATACAGTTTCATCAATGTTTATAGCAGCTCAATTTACTATAGCTAAACTATGGAACCAATCCAGATGCCCCTCACTGGACGAGTGGATTCAAAAACTGTGGTACATATATACAATGGAGTTTTACTCTGCTATTTGAGAGAACGATATCATGGCATTTGCAGCCTAATGCACGGAGATGGAAAAAAATTATGCTGAGTGAAATATCCCAAACACAGAGACTCAAGGGCCGAATGTTTTCTCTCATATGTGGAAGCTAGAATCCAATTGGAAACAGACTGAAAGTTGGCTAAGCTAATAATAACCTCAGAATGGGGGAATTTTCACATGAGCAGGGGGAACCTGGCTATGATGCTGTGGGATGAAGAGAGGGGAGCAGGGGTGGGGGGAGGTATTAAGGGGATATCAAGGCAGCTGGAGGGAGGGATTAGGAGGGGTTTCAACCCAGTGGGGAACCTTTGACTTCCATGAGAATCCCAACTAACATGGGAGTAAAGTAGGGGAAACATGGGATCAGGGAGAACTCAAAGGGGAGAGATCGTGAGCTGGCATCAGCCTTGGCTTGCTCTGTCAATATCCATGTGTTCATGAATGTGCATCACCGATTCCTTCCAATATGTAAGACTACGTTGAATGAATAAAAAAAAAGTTGATCAGAGTTGATTAAGTTCCCATGTTTCTTTGATGTATATTTTGAGTTTTAAAAATGTACATATATATTTTCTTTTGAAAGAAGTTCCTTTTAGAAATTTAGTTTTGGAGATGTATTTGTGTCCTTGGGCCACCACAACAAAATAGCACAGATGGGGTAGCTTGAACAACAGAAATTTAGTTCTCACAGTTCTGGAGGCACAGAAGTCCAAGATGAAGGTGTGGAAAAGGGTAATTTCTTCGGAAGCTTTTTTCCTTGGATTGCAGATGGTCACCTTTTTACTCTCTACTCACATGGTGGCCTATTCATCTGGGTCTGTATCTTAATCTCTCGTAAGGCCAATCTCTTCATATTGGACTAGGGTCCTCCCATATGCTTTCATTTTACCTCGATTATCTCTTTAAATAATCTGTTTCTAAATATAGTCACATTCAGAGGTACTGGGGCTTAAGTCTTCAATATATGAATTGTGGGGGGCAGAATTCAGCCCACAATTGTAGGTTTTGATCCCCACAATGCTGTTTCTGACCAGAGTTTTCTTTTTGTAGTAATAAGCTAGAAGCTGAAGAAAATTCGGAATCTAGAGAAATTCATGCTGTAACTACTGAACCGCTGACTGCCATAACAGATTTGGCTTCTGATTGCCAGATTACTGTTCCAGTATAGCCTCTGTCTCACAGCTCTCTGGTATTTCTGCAGAGATGTCAGCTGGCTCCCTGAAAGGACACCTTGCATTTCATTGTCAGTCCATTTGTACCCAGATGAGTTGAGAAACAGGAGACTGGCAGACATAATAGCCTTCAAGCAGATTTTCCAGGGAAAGCAATTACACATCCATTTTTGTACTCAGGATCAAAAAGGCCTCTGCTGGCTCTTACGTTTTGTTTTTCTTGTGAAGTTAATCGTATTTTCAGAAGAATAACTGTTCTGTTGACTCCTATGAGACATATAATTAGTGAATCCCTAATGTAACCTGCTGTGTCCAGGGTGACTACAGCACTGGTGGGAGACTCGGGTTATAATGTTCCCATTCGTCTACCTTCACATTTACCTGAAGACTCACACCACATCCTCTTTGTCTTATGAGAACAAAGTTTTGAATGAATAAAATGATGCAGTCTTCATATTCTTTCATGAGCTAGTCTACGTGTTCTTTCGTAAGGCTCCTGGGTATCCTTTCATTCATGATGAGTGTGATACTTTTTCTCTTATTCTGAAAATGGAGTTGTCATTTCAGCCAGAAAAGTCAATTTAAAGTTTTCTTTTGTTTTTTCTCTTCTTTTCTTTTCTTTTTTTCTTGGTGCCATGGATTGAACCCAGAGGCACTTAATCACTGAGCCCTTTTATTTTTTATTTTGAGACAGGGGGTCACTGAGTTGCTTGGGACCTTGCTAATTTGCTGAGGCTGGCTTTGAACTTGTGCTCCTCCTGCTTCAGACTCCTGAACCATGGGAATTATAGGTTTGTGCCATGGTGCCTGGTCTAAAGCTTATTTTCTAAACACAAATGTAATATTTAGAAAACACAGAAAAGTACAACAGAATGAAAATCATTCAAAGCTATATTCCCTTAAAAGAACCTCTGCTGTTTTTCTTCTTCACATCCTTCCAGACTTTTCCTATGGATTAACAGTCCCTATATAGCTCCATATATTTATAAAATTATGATAACAAAATACTGTTTTGTTTCCTTTTAACAAACGGCACAGCAATTTATTAAGGCAATGTCCTTGAAGATTCTGTCATAGAATTTTAATGCAACGGATCATGATTCTCATAAAAAATTTCTTTTGTTGAATATTCAAGAAAACACTTCGGTTATTTTGCTATTATTTTTTAGCTTGTATTGAATAATCACATTTTCTTGGTCTCCTTTGCTAATCTGAAATGAGAAATTTATTATATAAAAGTGCCTAGATATGACTAGATCTGTTTATTGGCTTTATATGTTGGTGTATTGATCAGTCTCTTCCAACATCAGCACTATTTTTCTGTAATTAAAATTATAAGTTCAAGTTAAATATTTTGCACTGTGAATAGAAAGCATTTTATGATCTGCTATTACTTGTTTATTGTTCTGGGTGAAATTTAAATTAATTTACTAAATTTAGTAACTATGTCAGTATTATCTCTCTGATAGCTTTATGTCCATCTACTTTATTTTTTCTTTATTGCATTTTCTGAAACATACATTGTAGTATTGCATAATAATGGCATTAGCAAAATCTTTACATTATTCATGCCTTTAATGAGAATATTTAAAATGCTTCTCCATGATTCTGTTGCTTACTATTGGGTCCTGGCAGATGTACTTGATCTGATTAAAGTTTTCGGTTCCACCTAATTTAGTAATTTTTATATTAAGAATTAACTTTTATTTAAAAACTTTATTAATTACTATAGAGATCATAATGTTCCCTTTTTTTGGTCTTTAAGATAATTTACTCTACTAAGAGGGTTAGTAAGGCCTTGTACTACTGGGACAGACACTTTTCATACACTCATGGGTTTCATATGCTAACATCCTTTAGAATCTTTGTATTTTCTTATAACATCCCTTCTTCTCTTCTCTGTGCCCTCCGTCTTTGTTCTCCTGTTCTGATTTTGATTCAGGGGCACTGAATTAATCTGTTCTCTTAGACGAGCTAAAGAGTGTTTTATTTTCCCCCTGTGTGCTCTGGAAGTTCTTTGTGACATTGGATGTTTCAGACATTTGAACCTTTATTAAATCTTGTCCTGAAAAACTCTTGAATCTTATTTCATTTTAAAGTATTGGCTCTTTGATTAACTTTTCGAGGTTTATCTTTCTCAAAAATCCTCTATTTTGTGTGAAATCACGTATTATAAATTGTACTTATTAATCTTTCACAGTTAAAAACAATCCGCCATTTCTCTAATTTGATTTAGCTTCCTTCTTGTTATTATTTTTTTATTGTTATTTTATTGTTCTTCAGGCCTGTTGAAGGTTTGCTTCCAGTCCTTTCAAAGTTTTATTGATATTTCCACATTTTACCCCCTGATATTGGGGGTGCTCTACCACTGAGTTCCATCCCCAGCCGTTTTTATTGTTTTTTACTTTGATACAGGGTCAGGCAAAGTTGCTCAGGCGGGCTAAGCACTTGTGATCCTCCTGTTTAGCCTTCTGAGTAGCTGGGATTGCAGATATGTGACATCTTTTGTTTTGTATTTTAAATTTGTATCAAATTTTCCCCTTTTGTATCTTAAAATATCGGTGTTAATCCATCATCTTCTTGAGCTGTATGTTTAGTTCTTTGTTCAGCTCCCCCAACACAAGCTCTTTTACAAGTTTCTCTTTGTCATGCTGGGCTTCTGTGACATCAGCTATGTAGCACATCTAAGTTTTGACATTTGGGCCTTCAATATGGATGATTCCAGGTACCTGCATGTTTTTAGTGTTTTTGGCTTATCTTTTATTTTAAATTCTATTGTACTGTTAATAGAATATTTCAATTGTTTAAAAAAGTAATGAGATTTTTCTTTGCGGTCCAGTGAAAGATAATTTTTTAAAAAAATCAATATTTCTTAGGAGTCTGCAATGAATGTGAGCTCTCTGTTGGGTAGAGAGTTTTACATATTGTTATCTTATCTATACTAATTACCTTAACACTATTGGCTATTCAACTACTCTGTACTTTTGATTTCAGTCTAACAGAGAAAATTATAATAGTTCCCCACTGTGATTTTTTTGATCTATTTTCCCACAATTTTGTATTCCACTATGTTGGAGTTCTGTTTGGAAGTAAATATATTCATATATGCTTTAAAAATTTTTTCTTGTATTTTTATTTACATGATTTATTAGTTTTCCATTTGTATCTTTTTTCTCAGATTATATTTTTCTGACATTACTATTATTACATTTCCTTAATCTTTTCTTTTTCTTAGAGGGAGAGGGATAGTATGAGAGAGAGAGGATCTATTTTGTTTAGTTTTTCATGTGGTTTTCATTGTTTCAACACTTCCTTATGTACATGGTGCTTGGGTACGAACCCGTGCATGCCAGGCAAGCACCATAACCACCGAGTTACTACTCCAGCCCCTTCCTTAATCTTTATAAGCATTTCCATGGTATCTTTTTTATTTTTTTACCTTCGATCTACATCAGCTTGTGCAAAATAGCATGTTATTTTAAAAAATATCTATTTGAATATCTCTGTCTTTTAATAGGGAAATCTAATCTGTATTTATAATGATAACTGAAATCTTAGGTCTCATTTATGGTTACTTGATTATTTACTTGTAATTCACTTTTTTTGAGAAAATTGAAAACTGTGGATTCACATACAGTTGTAGGAAGTGACAGAAACTGTATTTTGGACTCTGCTCAACTTCCTCCATTTACAACACTTTTAGCAAAAGTATTTATTGTACAGTATCCTAGCCAGAAGATTGACATTGATACAGTCCATCTGTCTTACTCAGTTAGCTAGATTTACTTGCATTCATTGTGCGTTGAGCTGTGTATATTTGTATCAGTTGTGTCAGTAGCATATCTACCACGATAGTCAATATATGTAATAGTTCCTGACCACAGGAATCCCTCATGCTGTCTTCCTTGAGACATGCCTGTTTTCCTGTCCCTGACTGCTCCTGGCAATCACTAAATCGTCTGCTATTTCTAAAATTTTGTCATTTTTAAAGTTCTCCATAAACATAGTCATACAGTTTCTAATCTTTAGTACTGGCCTCTTTTCCACCCAACACATTTCCCTGGAGAACTATTCAAGTTGTTTGTGCATATCAATAGTTCATTTTTTTCTGTTTCTCAGTGATATTTTATGATATGAATGTACCACAGTTTATTTAGCTCTTTTCCTGTTGCAAGGCATCTGTACTGATTTGAGTTTTAACTATTGAAAAATAAGATACTGTGAACATCTGTGTACAGGTTTTCATATTGGCCTATATTGTTGAATAGATCCAGCACTATTTGTCAAAAATATATTCTTTTCCATTGAATTGCTTGTATACTTTTCAAAAATAAGTTGAATGCTCTCTTAGATATGTTTATAAGCTCTCTATTTTATTCTATTAATCTGTCTATCCTTCTCCATACCACATCATTGTGACTACTGTAGCTACAGAGTGAGCTTTAATATCAAGTAAAATGAGTCCTCCTATTTATTTCTTGTTTGTCAAGCTTGTTTAGCTACCACAAAGCTTTTGGCTCTAAATATAAGTTATTTACAATACAATACATATTAAATGAATTACAAATTTTGGAACAAAACACAAAAATGCTGGAATTTTGAAAATAATTACATTAAACAAATTTACCTAGGTCTTTGATATTTTTCACCAGCATTTTGTAATTTTCAACATAGATACTATCCATGTTTAGTTGAGTGCAGATCTAGGAGCAATTACAAGTGGCATGTTTGTGTGTGTGTAGGGAGGGGGTACTGGGAATTTAACCACTGAGCTACACCCCTATCCCTTTTCATTTGTTATTTTGAGACAGGGTCTCAGTAACTTGCTCAGGGTATTCTTGAACTTGCGATCCTCCTACCTCAGTCTCCAGAGTGACTGGGATTACAAGCATGCAGCACTGTATCTGGCTATATTGTGCTTTTAATGCTGGTTTCATGATGCTTATTGTTAGAATATAGAAAGGCAATTACTATTTTATGTTGTTCTTTTATCCTGTCACCTTGATAAACTCACTGATTTACAGCTAGGGTATTTTGGAGATTCTTTACATTTTTCTAATGTACAGCATCATACCATTTCAAATAGAGTTGTACTTCTTCTGTTTCATTCTGTATGCTTTTTGTTACTTTTTCTGGCCTTACTTCAATGGTGGCACTTCCAATACTATGTTGAATTTGAGTGGTGAGAGCAGAAATCTATCTCTCATTCTTTTTTTTTTTCTTTAGTATTTCTTTCTCTCTTCTTTTGTTAGAAAGATTTTATTCTATTGGCTTTCTACTGTTATTGTTGTTGATCATTTAAAAATTGTAATCATATTTTTACACATATTGAAGATTATGCCAAAAATTTTTAGCACCCATATTTAAATCCATGTAATTTATTGACATCTTGGGCTAGTCAGTAGCTATTCTATCAAGATTCCAGAGGCTTCTGATTTTTCTTCTTTTTAAAAAGAAATTGACAAGCATGTCTTTCATTTTATATAGAATTGCAAAAGGCATGTATAATCAAAACAATTTTTGGAAGAAAAAGTTAGATGGTTTTCACTTCCCAATTTCAAAACTTACTATAATGTTTCAGATATTATGAAAAAGTGAGAAGCCAATGTAAGTTCTTTTTTTAAATCTTTCTCTTGAATGGTGAAAAAACTCAATTGTCCTTCAGTCTGCATTTCCCCTTGCTATAATATATCATGAGATGATCTGGTACAATTTTGCTTTTCCTGATCTCTCTGTCCTCCCCTTTCCAATTTGTAGTAACTTAGGTGTTTCCTAGAATAATTTTATCTATTTTCCACCAAATGACACCACACAATTACCTCAAAAAGTGAATTTATGTCTTGTGAAATTTTTCTTTCAATTCTTGCCAACACTCATCCGCTTTCTTCAATGGTGCAGGTATCAGCTCATCCTAATGGTTTCCCAATTAATTTTTTTCAAACAACATGTATCAGTTTCAGGTTATATTATTCTAAAATTATTTTGTGTTTGTGATGCGTAAGTGGCAGGAGAGAGAGAGTACGAATCTGGCTTTGGACTGACTTACCTGGTTTGGATTGTTCTGTGTCCTCTCTCTCTTTAATCATTTCACAAGATGCATTCTTTAAAATAAATACTCTGCTAAAGAAGACAGTGTTTCATCTCAGTCTTTCAACAAGGCTTTGAGCTGGTTATTATACTTGGCCTTCAAGGAAACTGAACCTTAGTGGCACACGGTATGCTTTAGATCAGAACAATCACATGATAATCACTTCTAGTAATTGGTTCTAATGCATACTCTTAATTTATACTCAAGTGAATTCAAAGGTGGCACCTATCTTTTCTACCTTTTTATATATAATGATAAGCCAACACATAATTTTCACATGGGCCAAGAGAAGATAGAAGATATTTTTCTTTATTAAAATCTTGAAGCAAATTTTAATTTTTATAGTTTCAATGTTTGTTTCCCCAAAATTTACATGATGAAATCCTGATGCCCAGATAATGATGTTAGGAGATTAAGCCTTTTGGGAAGTGTTCAGTGCTTTTACAAAAGAATCCCTGGAGAGTTGCCTCGTCCTTTTCGTCACTTGGGTCACAATAAGGGTATGCCATCTGTGAGGCATGTTTTCACCCGACCCCAGATTTGCTGGTGACTTGATCTTGGATTTCCAACCTTCATAACTGTGAGACATAAATTTCTGTTGTTTATAAGCTATTTAGTTAATGGTATTTTGCTACAGAACCTCAGTAGACCAGGATGATGATAGTTACTGTACTAAATGCTCAGATTTACATAATTCTTTTCTGGAATTTACCAAATATTATACTTAGTTGAATCTTTGTGTCCAGTCTCACTGTCTTCATTTCTGAGATAGTCTGGCATTCTGTGCATCCAATAAATGGAAGCTATGGTCTCTGAACAGGTGGTAACAGAGAGTAACAGAAATCTACCCAGAATAGGTTTCCTGACAGCTTCCCATTCTCATTACTTTCTATCTGGCTTCTGAATCTTGCCTCAAAATTTCATTTGTGATTTTGTGGCTGTCATGTGGACTTGTCATTCGTATATGATCTTACCCGATTTTGGTATTGGGCTTCTTTTCATGATCTTTATTGGAGACTTACATTCCTTTGTGTTTCAGATTATGATGTGTGTTCATTCCTTGCTCTGTCCTCCTCGTTCAGTGCTTGCTCTATTTCTTATTATTGAGTTCAAAGAGAAGACTAAACTGGGCTATATAGATGATAGGCACAGATATACTATGGGATGCTGTAGAAAACTTAAGGGTATGTAGGGGAGAGGACAATTGGTGGTGCTGGGCAGGACAGTGAAATAAAATAAAATATTTGAAATACTGGTAAAAGGTAGAGAAATGTTTTGCTATTGGACAAGCATTTAAGAGTGGGACAGCAGTCTCTAGTTTATTATGTCAAAAGAAATTTTTCCGTAGGTCTTGTTAACTATTAGTTACATATAATTAGTTTTAAAATAAATTATGATTTTTAACGAGTGTGAATGCCATGCAATTTAGTGTATGTATGTTAATGAACATAATGGAATCTAATATCTGTCTTAGTTTCTAAGAAGCTGGTAATTATCCCTCAACCATCAGTATGGCCACGGGAACATCTAGTGTCACTGGGGTCATTTGTAGACCTTATTTCTTGAGTTTATCATGAGATGGTGCTTCCTTGTTTCAGTTCAGGCTTTCTTATATTTTTGCTAAGATTTTCAATGTTTTATTTTACACTTGATCAAAGGATATGTCTATATATTCTCTTCTCTCAACAACCTCTTTCCTCTCCTTCACATACCTACCTAAATTACCTTTCAAAACTGAAAGTATTTTATCAATAGGATAGAGGGAAAGGAACAGAGGGAGGGAGAAGGAGTGGGAAAGTGGAAATACTGGGGACTGAAATAGAGCTAATTATATTCCATGCCTTTATAGTTATGTCAAAATGAATCCTAAAGTTATGCAGAGCTAAAAAGAACCAATAAAAAATTAAAAGATAAAAAAACCTCTTCTTGCTCATGCAATCACATTCAAGCTTGATTCTGCTATTAGGAAATAGTGTTGACTTGTGCACTATTGTTAAGCTCCTCTCTCCTAAAAACCATGTGAAATATAAGTGATTAGGAAAGCCTGTATTTACCCACAAACACTGCAGAGGGAGATACCAATACTCCAAGTATTCTAATGAAATTCTACCATTTCTCTGTAACTACCACTAGACTGAGTGATGTTGGCTCCATCACGCACCATTTTCCTTTTTGAGAAAGCTGAATTGTGCTGGATGTTAGAGACTCCTCCTCTCTCTAAATAGCAGGTGGGGCTGCTGATGAAGGTGCCATGGCACAGATGCTGAACCAGCCAGCTAAAGCCTTTTTTTGCCACTTGGAATCAAAGTTACTTGGCAAAAATTTTTATAGACCACTTAAGTGGTAGAAATCTCTAGAATATAAAGAACTCTTCCTATGGATGCCAGAAAGTAACTATGTGAGCGAGGCCTGGTGTGGCCTAACAGTATATGTTAGGGGAAGCTAAGCTAGGAAAATCTGCAAATTAAGTGTATAAGAGTCAACTTTGTATCTCCATCTCATAAATGTAGAAGCGGAGTCTGAGTTCGTAATGATAAATTAAGAGAAGTTCTCCATATGATTTTATGTGAAATGAAGTCCTTCAACAATTTTTTTTTTCATTTAAAGGTGACTAAATAACAAATAGTAAAAACCAATGTGGATATATTTTTCACAAAATTGATTATATCACTAAGGGAAAGGAGAAATCAAATGATTATCTCAATTGGAAACTGAAATGTTCCTTTAGAAAATTCCATATCCATCTTTAACAGTAGTTAACTCTTAAAAAACTGGGCATAAATTATGTTTGAGTAATTTTGTATTCACCCTAAAGCTATGGATCAAAAGCTTTTAAAATGTGTTTATCTTTTGCCACAACAATTCCATTTCTGAGGATTGCACTAAGGAATAATTCAGATATTAAATTTTGAATTTTGTGTACTTTTCTTGATTCACAAAATGACATTCTTAGTTTGTTTTTTTCCAACTGTTTAAAAAAATATAAAAACTATTTTTAGCTTGTAGGCCATATATAAATATGCAGTAGACAGTGTTTGATTCTTGTATAGTGTAATCTTTTTCAACAGCAAATGAATTGATCATATATTGATAGATGATAAAAAAGTTATGAAACAATATGTACACTATCATACACACAAGTGATGTTCAAGGACATGGACAGGACAGAAAAGCATGAAAAGTTTTAACTTTGGAAAGCAGCATGAAGTGAGAATCAGTGCAAACCTAGTGCAAATCTGGTGCAAATCTGGTGCAAATCTGATGCATGCATGTTTCTTTCTTTCTTGGACTTGAGCACTTGGACTTGGGCACTATGAGAAGATGTCCAGGCTTGTCTGTTAGAGGAATGTGAGATGTGTTGGACAGCCAAGATGGCCTAATTAAGACTACCTTAGACTCACAGGCCCCAGCCCTCTGCCAACTGCATTTCAATGCATGAATGACCCCTGCTGAATCATTAGTAAAGAATGGTGTTTTTAACCAGTAAGTTTTGGGGTCATTTGTCATGCATCAGTGCTAACTGGGTCACATAGTTCTGAGGGGTGGCACTGATATCTAAATCTGTAGATGATCCAACAGGTCTAAGAGGCAGGAAGGCTGAACTGAGACGTTGTTGTGGAATGGGTACCAGAGGAACCAGCTGAGAGCAGAGGACAGGACTTCACTTCTGAGGTGGGAGAGGCCCTAATTCAGAGAGCTACTCTTTGTTTGATCTCCATTGTTGTCACTCTTTCAGTTACTAGCAGATGACCTTGCTGCCAAAAACTCATTTTACAGAGGCTAGCCGATATATGTTAGTTATCACTGTGACAATTCCTGAGGGGGGAAAACACTTAGAGGAGGAAAGATTTGTTTTGGCTCATGGTTTCAGTCCAAGGTTAGCTTGCTCCATTGCTTTGGGAAGAGTCAGAACATCATGGAAAGAAGTGGATGATAGAGCAAAAGTGCTAATATCAGGATTGTGAGAGAGGAAGGGTCCAGGGACAGACTGTACCCTTCGAAGGCTCAGCCCAGTGACCTACTTCCTCCAACTGGGTCTTATCTCCTATAGCCCATCGAGCTCTGCCCTCATCAGTGGGTTAATCTACCCAATGGTGAGGTCAATGCCCTCATGATCCAATCACTTCCCCAAAGCTCCAGCTCTGGACATTGCTGCATTGGGGATCAAGCCTTCACACAGACTTTTGTGGGACATTCCAGATCCAAATCATAACACTATGTTAGTTTATAACTCCCTTTGCTGTGGGAGTGAGAACCATGGGATGTTCCTAGGAATTGTGGTGGCAGCTATCTTTAGTTTTGGTTTCCAGGAACTAATTTGGAATTTGAGTCCCAAATTCCTAATTTTTTTAAGGTTTTCTTTTCTTTTCTTTTTTCTTGAAGAATCAGTGACTCTTATGTAAATGCTCCTTGTGTTTCTCACAAGTACCTCCAAAGTCCTCAGAGGGAGATGCACAGAAGGCAGGAATGGTGCATTTCATTATTTTTTCTTTTTTCCAAAGGAGGGTCTCTGACAATGCTACATAAACATACATACTGAATTTAGTAACTTGACATTGCTTTGCTGAATGTAAAACTTCCAAAGCTTCCCTACTTTTGGTGAGTTTCTTCCATTCAGACTCTACAATCAATTATGGTATTCTCACTCCGCTGGGTAGAAATAACTTTAAATTCTTCACTTTTGCATAGTACTTTACAAGCCCTCCTCACAGAGTACCCCATTCTTTCTCATTACAACCATATGAGGTATATATTAGTATTCACATTTTAAATAGGAAGAAACTGAAGATAAGACAGGAGAATAACTTATTCCAAGTTCAAGTTCATTAAGTGGCAGAAATGGCACGCAATACATAGGTCTTTGATTTAAAGTCCAAGTCCCTCTCCATGACAGCTCAGCTTTCTCCCTGAGTATAGCTTCTTGAGTTAACTCTACATGATTCATTTAGCCAATTTGCTCCCTCCAAGGAAGAGAAACTGGTTCTTCTAGAGCATCCCTGGTTTCCAGGGGGCCTACCTACAGAGTAAATGGGAAAATTGGTTGCCTGTTAAGTGCAGGTTCGAAATGTCAGTGAAACTTCTCATCTGTGTGTTGGAGCAATGTGACTTAGGCATGTCACTGTAGCTGTGCTTTTAGACAGGTCCTTCATAGAAAGTGCCTTAATTAAATGGTGGAACTGAGCTAGATCCTTTCTTATTTTTGTTTTCTTTTTGTACTCTTTTTCAGAGGATGACACCAAACCAGATGCCAAGCCATGCAGGTCCCCTCACTATTACACTGTGATCTCTCTTTCCTTCCACTCCAAAGCCAGCGCCTTGTCAAGTCCCTTGCTGTCCTCCATATAGACAACTCACTGAGCGCTCGCATGGGAATTCCATCTCCATCTCCCTCTCTTCCCATCTTTTGTGTCCCTCAGATTAATCTTTGGGAGCAGATCTATGTGAGTTCTGTGTTTATAGAAATGTTCAGCGGATCAGCATAGATTACAAATGAAGTAGTAACTCTAACTAGGTCCTCTAGGATTCTTTTGCTTTCAAATATAATTTATCTTTTAGAGCAGTTCTGGTTTACAGCAAATCTGCGCAAAAGTACAGAGCTTCTCATAGACTCTGTCCCCCACCTGTATAGCCTTCCACTATCGACATACTTCACCAGAGTGGACCATTTGCTACAGTTGATGAATATTCATTGATACATCATTATCACCCGAAGGCCACAGATGACATTAGTGTTCATTCTATGGGTTTTGAAAAATATTTGACAACATTTATCAGCTATAATAATATCATTGTTTCATTGTCCTGAAACTACTCTGTGCTCTGAATATTCAGCCCTCCCTCTTCCTTGGCAAACCCTGATTTTTTTCCCACTGTCTCCCTAGTTTTGCCTTTTCCACAATGTCATGTCATTGGAATCATATAGTATGTAGCCTTTTCAAATTGGGCTTCTTTTACCTAGTAATATGCATCTAAATTTTAATATGCATCTAAATTTTCTTCATGGCTTGATAGCTTACTTTCTTTTTAGCACTGAATAATAGTCTATTGTCTAGAAATAGCAGACAATGGAATATTTATTTTTCCATTCACTTACTTAAAGTTTGGTTATTTCCAAGTTTTGGCAATCAATAATATAGCTGCAATAAACATTTTTGTGCAAGTTTTTGTGTGAGCATGAATTTCCAACTCACTTTGGAAAATATCAATAAAGCACAATTGCAGGATTATGTTGATAAAAATATGTTTACTTTTGTAAGCAAGAAAAAATTGATTTTCAGAGTGGCTGCACCATTTTGCCTTTCTACCCATCACTTTCCCTTTCATTCATATTTTGCAATGAGTGAGGTCCTGTTGCTCTGTCTTTGCAGCATTTGGTGAGGTCAGTTTTGTGGGGTTTTGATCATTCTAAGAGGTACTGTAGTATTTCATTGTTGCTTTAATTTGCATTTCTTTAATGATAAGTGATGTAAAACATATTTTCATTAGCTTATTTGCCTTTTGTGTATCTTCTTTCATGAGATGTCTCCTGAGGTATTTTACCCATTTATTATTAATCAGGTTCTTTTCTTAACCCGTTTCAAGAGTTCTTTCTTTATGTAGGCTACAGTCTTTTATTAGATATGTATTTCTCTGTTTTCTGTTGTTAAAATAATGTACTATTTGCAGTCTAACTATGCTAGGGTGGTGGGATATGTTGCTGAGAGGCCAAAAATTGTATCTGGAGATGGAATATAAGGCATATGATTTATTTTAAAATGCTTATAGGAAAGGACCAGTGGCAATGGGACAAACCTTTGTTTCTCATGGTGCTTCATCAGAATATAGTATCTCCATCTCTTACAATTCTTTGTCCAGTGGCAACTAGCTGGGTGAGTTGCCCTCATCCTCTCTATAGTGCCCTCAATATTGTGCCAGTTACTGCATGGAAAGGGTTTTATAAGTTAAACTACAGAAACTGTGACACCACTAGCTTAACCTGTTTTGTTCTCTTGTATGATCAGAATCCCAAGGAACTTTTTTTCCCTCACATTCTTTGGTGCATTGCAGTTGTACATAATAATGGGATTTATTGTTACATATCATATATGCACACAATGCAACAATATAATTTGGCAGCACTTCGTGCTTCCCAATCCTTGGTGCCTTTCCTTTACTGATCTCCCTTTGATTTCCAAGAGATTCACCCCACCTTTCTTTTCCTTTTTCCTCTTTAGCTTTTGCATATATGAGGAAACGTACATCCCTTGACCTTCTGAGTTTGACTTCTTTGAAGGAACTTCTTGTACAAATAAGAAAGCAGCTTTCTACAGACACCCTAACTTAATTCCCTGCACACAAGAGAATGTCAATATCCTTTCAGATAATAGTTGGAAATTCTGGCCCAGATTCTTTCATTGTTTCCTTTTCTTGGCTAGGTTCTTGGGAAGGGAGATGGGCATTTCAGGGACATGGTGTTTTACTGTCCTCTTTTTTTCCAAAGATGATCCAAATGATATACCTGAGACTGGGTTCTCTACAGAGATTATTTACCTAACAGTTTTAGAGACTCAAAGTCCAAGATTGGGAAGGCTTCTCTATTTGGCCACTGATAAGAGATCCCTAGCCATTTTACAACATGACAGAGAAGCTGAAAGGGAAAACCACCACATGTAGAAGGGGGACATACATGGTGAGAAAGGAAGCCAGAGAAATTTAGGGGCTAAACTTGTCCTTTGTATAACAAACTACTATGGCAGGAGCTAACTGGAATCCCACAAGAACTATAAAGTCCTTGCTAAGGGTGGTGTGCAAGGACCTAATCACCTTGACCAGGCCCCTCCTCTCAACACTGCTAGCCCAGGGGCGATGCTCACATGTCATCAACCTTTGGGGGACACATTCAAATAATATCCAAAGTATAGCAAAGTGTGTGTCTTACAAATATTTTCTTCTAGTCTATGGCGTGTCTTCTCATTCTCTTGACAATATCTTTCATAGAGAAGAACATTTTAATGAAGTTCAGCTTATCTGTTATCTCATTCATGGATAATGCTTTTGTTGGATCTAAAAAGTCATTATGAAGCCCCAGATCATCCAGACAACCTCCCAGGAGTTTAGGATTTGCATTTCACATTTACATCTATGATCAATTTTGAGTTTCCTTTTTTTTTTGTTTTGATTTTTGCATGTGGATGTCCATTTGTTTTCACACCATTTGTTGAAGATACTCTGTTGTGCTTGCCTTTGCTCTGTTGTCAAGATATCTATGTGTGTCCATTTCTGGGCACTCTGTTCTGTTCCATTGATCTCTCACTTCCATTGCCAATGCTGTACTGATTTTTTTCTTTTCTTTTCCTTTCTTTCTTTTTTTTAAAGATAGAGTCAGAGAGAAAGAGAAAGAGAGAGAGAAAGAGAGAGAGGAAGAAGGAATTTATTTATTTATTTATTTTTTTCATCTGGTTTTAGTTTTTCTGAGGCTTAGTTGTGAATGTGGTGCTGGAGTTTGGACCCAGGTCCTTGGGCATGCCAGGCAAATGCTGTAGCCACTGATCAATAATATCGTTTACTCTAATAGTTGAGTAGTAATCCATTGTACATATGTATCAAAGTTTTGAATCTACTCCTCAGGTGAAGGGCATCTGGGTTGTTTCCATAATTTAGCTCTAGTAAATTGAGCTTCTATAAACATTGAAGAAGTATAATATGCTGATACTAGTTCTTTTGGGAAGATACCCAGGAGTGGGATAGCTGGGTCAAAAGGAAGTTCCAGCCCTAATTTTTTGAGGAGTCTCCACACTGCTTTCCAGAGTGGCTATACCACTTTGCAGTCCCACCAGCAACGTAACAGTGTTCCTCTTTTCCCACAGCCCTTCCAGCATCTGACGTTGTTCATATTCTTCATTTTTGCCACTCTAACCATAGTGAGGTGGAATCTCAGTGAAGTTTTGATTTGCATTACACTGATTGCTAGTGATGTAGAACATCTTCTCATATGTTTATGGGCTTTTTGAATTTCCTCCATTGAGAAATTTCCTTTTAGTTCCATAGCCCATTAATTGATTGGATTATTTGTGGTTTTGGTGTTTAGTTTTTTTGAGTTCTTTGTATATTCTGTATATTATCCTTGTGTCTGAGGTGTAGCAGGCGAAGATTTTCTCCCATTCTGTAGGCTTTCTGTTGATCCTCTTTACTAAATCTTTAGCTGTGCAAAAGCTTTTTAGTTTAATTGCATCTCATTCATTTATTCTTGGATTTAATGCTTGTGTCATGGGCAGTCTTGTTAAGGAAGGCAGAGCCGAACTTCATGTCATGTAGTGTTGATCCTGCTTCTTCTTCAAGCAATTGTAGAGTTGCTAGTTTAATATCTAGATCTTTGAACCATTTTAATTTGATTTTTGTGCAGGGTGAAAGGTAAGGATCTAATTTCAGTTGTCTACATATGGCTGTCCAATTTGTCCAACACCGTTTGTTGAACAGGCTATCCTTCTTCTACTCTATGCTTTTGCCCCCTTTATCAAATATCAGATAGTTAAAGGTATGGGGGTTTGTCTCAGAATCCTCTATTCTATTCCATTGGTCTTCCATTCTGTTTTTGTACCAATACCATGCTGTTTTTGTTATTATAGCCCTACAGTATAATTTCAGGTCAGGAATTGAGATACTTCCTGCTTCCTCTTTCTTGCTGAGTAATGTTTTGGCTATTCTGAATCTTCTGTTATTCCATACGAATTCTCAAGTTGCTTTTTCTATATCTGAGAAGAATGATATTGATATCTTGATGGGGAGTGCATTGAATCTGTATGGGACTTTGGGTAGAGTGGGCATTTTGATTATGACAGCTCTGCCTAACTGGTAACATGGAATGTTTTTACATCTACTCAGATCTTCTATAATTTCTTTTTTTTAAAGTTTGATGATTTTTGTTGTATAGGTTCTTGACATCCTTTGTGAAATTTATGCCCAAGTATTTTATTTTTTTGGAGAATATTTTGAAAGGGACAGATTTCCTAATTCCTTCTTCTGTGTCCTTGTTTCTGGAGTATAGGAAAGCTAATGATTTATTGGTGTTACTCTTATAACCAGCCACTTTGCTGAAGTCGTTTATAAGCTCCAGAAGTCTTCCAGTTGAGCTTATAGGGTCTTCTAGGTAGAACATCATGTCATCTGCAAATATTGACAACCTGAATTCTTCTTTTCAAATTCCTTTGATTTCCTTCTCTTGTCTGATAGGTCTGGCAAGAATTTCAAGGACTATATTGAGTAAGAATGGTGAACGTGGACAGCCTTGTCTTGTTTCTGAATTAAGTGGAAATGCTTTCAGTCTTTCGCCATTGATCATAATGTTTGCTATGGGTCTGTCATAAATGGATCTTACATAGTTAAAATATCTTCCCTTGATCCATATCCTCTCCAGGGTTTTGAGCATAAAAGGGTGTTGAATTTTATCAAAGGCATTTACTGCATCAATTGAGATGATTATATGATTTTTATTTTTAATTCTATTTAAGTGGTGAATTACATTTATTGATTTGCTGATGTTGAACCAGCCCTGTTTTCCAGGAATGAAGCCCCATTGATCATGATGTATTATCTTTTTAATGTACTTTTGGATCTGATTAGCTACAATTTTATTAAGAATTTTTGCATCTATGTTCATCAGGGAAATTGGCCTATAGTCTTCTTTTCTTGATGAGTCTTTTTAGATTTTGGTATGAAATTTATATTTGCTTCATAAAAAGTGTTTGGTAGTGCTTTGACCCTTTCAATTTCTTCTAAAAGCTTATAGAGGATTGGTGTTAATTCTTCTATAAACATTTGGTAGAATTCTGCTGTGAATCCATCAGGTCCAGGACTTTTATTTTTTGGAAGGCCTTTAATTGCGGCTTCTTTCGGAACCCAAGATAAGTTGGTTTAGATTTTCAATGTCTTCCCAAACTCAGAGACTCAAGGGCCTAATGTTTTCTCTCATTTGTGGAAGCTAGAATATAAGTGGAAATAGTATGTTAGATGACTAACCTAACAATTATCTCAACATGTATGAATTCTTACATGACCATGGAGAACTGTGCTTAGGTTCCTGGGGGACATAGGGAGGGGGTTAGGAGGGGGGAAGGGAATAGGAAGGATATCAAGGTGACCAGAGGGAGGTAAGTATGAGGGAATCTAATCTGAGGGGAACCTCCAACTTCCACGAGAAGTCCAATTAACTTGGGGCTTAAGTAAAGTGAAACATGGAACCATGGGGAACCCAAAGAGGAGAAACCATGGTCTGGTACCAGTATTGGCTTGTTCTGTCATTACACTTCTGTTCTTGATTGTTTGATGATGAACCCCTTATAAGACCATGTTTATCAAATAAAAATTAAAAAAAGGGAAAAAACCTTCTGGGTTGAAGAAAAAGAAAAAAATTATTCTCTCTTTCTTTCCCTTGCCCTCACTGTCATTCTTTAAAAAAACCTTTTTTTTTCTGATTATAAAACTACTAGATATTAAGAGTAAAACTGAAAAATGTATGTTTAACATTTAAAATAATAAATGAGATTTTTTAAATTCAGGTATATGGTAAAAAAAAAAGAGGGTATTTTTCAATTTCCAAGTGTTTGTGTAGTTTCTGTTGTTTTTCTTGTTGTTGATTGCTAAGATCATAGCATTGTGGTCTCGCAAAACATATGGGACTCTATCAACTTTTTTGTATTTGTTAAGGTTAGTTCTGTGGACTAGAATGTGGTCTATTTTGAAGAAGGTCCATGAGCTCCTGAGAAGAAGGTAAATTCAGCCAATTTAGGATGGAATATTCTATATACGTTTGTTAAGTCCAATTGATTAAGAGAGTTGTTCTGATTCATGATGTCCTTGTTAAATTTTTGCTTTGATGACCTGTCTAATGTTGATAATGGTGTATTGAAGTCCCCCAGTATTATTGTGATGAGGTCAACAAGGCATTTAATGTTCTCAATTATTTTTCCATAGATTTGAGGGGGGTTGTAATTGGGGGCATAAATGTTAATTATCGTTATGTCTTCTTGATTAATTGTCCTTTTTAATATGATGTAGTGCCCATCTTTGTCCTTTCTGGTTAGTTTTTAATTGAAATTAACTTTTTCAAATATTAGGATTGTGATGCCAGCTTTCTTCTTTGGACCACAGGCCTATTAGACATTTTGCTAACCTTTCACCTTCAGTCTGTGTCTATTTTTGGGTGTGAAGTGTGTCTCCTGTAGACAACATAATGTTGGATTTTGTTTTTTGATCCAGTAAGCCAATCTGTGTCTTTTAATTGGGGCATTGAGACCATTACATTCAGTTAGAATACTTATGGAATCTGAGTCTCAGATTTTGACTATTGCTGTTTTGTGTCATCCTGGATATCTTTTGGTGTGTGTTCTGGTTATATACATTCTCTCATTTAAGGTTTTAGAGAATTATTAGCATGTTCTTCTGAATGAAGAATGTCCTTTAGAATATTCTGTAAAGCAGTGTTTTTGTTCTTGTATCTTGCTAGCTTGAATTTATCATTGAAATATTTAATTTCCCCATCACATTTAAAGCTGGGTTTTGCAGGGTATCTTATTTTTGGTTGAAAATCATTTTCTTTCAAGTAATGAAAAATATTGTTCCAAGTTCTGGCCTTCATTGTCTGATGAGAAAAATCCATAGTGATCCTAATTGGTCTGCCTCTGAATGTGATTTGGGGCTTTTCCTTAGCTGCTTTTAGAATTCTCTCTTCAATTTCTCTGTTATTCATTTTATATATGATATGTCTTGGTGAATTTCTCATTTGGTTAGGTATTTTTGGTGTCCTATAGGTGTCTTGGATTTTGTATTCTGGGTCAATTCTGATCTGAGGAAAATTCTCCTTGGCAATTTCACTTAGAAAGTTCTTAATGCCTCTTGTTTGTTGTTCAATGTTTTCTTCAATCCCAATTAATCTAAAGTTATTTTTCTCATCTCATCAAATACTACTTGGAAATTCTGAACATTCAGAATAAGTTTCTTTTGTTGTATGTCCTCCTTGAACTTGAGATTGCTCAACCTGTTTTCATTTTCAGATGTACGTTTTCCAAGAGCTGAGATTCCATTTTCTGTTGAGTTTACTCTGTTGTTTGTATCTCTTGATGAACATTTGATTTTACTGACAGCAGTTTTCAATTCAGAGAGCTCTGTACATCTCCTTTCAGGGTTTCAATCTCTTTATAAGTATAGTCTTTCATCTCTTGGAATTGTTCCCCTTATCTCTTTATATAAGTAGTTTCTCATCTCTTGATATAGGTCTCTTATCTCTTTCCTTAATTCTTCTTTCAGTTCTTTGATTGAATTACTAATTATACTATTGATACGTTTTTCTAGGTTTTCATCTAGGACCCTGACCATGGACTCATTGGATGGTGAGCTGTGAGGTTGAGATGGCGAGTTATTTCCCTTTTTCCTAATTTTCAGATACAGGGGGTGTGGCTTGAAGTCTGACAGTGAATATTACTCTTGGGGGGGTGTTATTGGAGCTTCTTATGTCTTTGCATAGTTGGGATGGGGTGCTATTTGGATAGCACAGATCAATGGCTGCCAGTTTAATGAGTGAAGTATTGTGAGCCTTTAGGTGTGTATACCAGACAGTTTCAAGTGAA
>PVKS010018576.1:0-39882 GCA_004027875.1 Aplodontia rufa | reverse complement strand
ATAATAATGAAATGCATGCTATATTTTCCTATTTGTCAGTAGAAATTATAATCCCTATTATATTTTGTGTTGAATAGGAATAAAATAATTACTCTTTTTATAGAACATTTTATTAAGACTAATCACCACTGATCTTCAAAATAATTCCTTAGTAACAATTTATTGAACAATTGAATAAATTAAACAACATGTAATTTTTTAAAAATGTGGCATATATTAAAGATAAAGTGAAAGGAGTATGTATTATGTAATTATTTTCTTTTTATAGCTTAAGGGATTATAAATTGTAATGGTATAAAATTTACACAATAGTAAAACCACACTGATATACTCTGAATCAAGTTAACAATTTTAAATTCCAAACAACTTAAAGAAAACTGAAAACTTCATGCTCTCTTTCACACACAAATTCTGTGAAAATAATTCCAAAATGATATAGAAAGGAAATGAGTCAAAATTCTGTTTTTACAACCACTATAATCAAGAGCAAAGATAGCTGAAGCTCATCGTTTTAAAGAACTTTATTGATTTCATAATTAAAACACTAATGAGTTACATATTTTCATAAAACACAGTTTTTAAAATATATATCAATTTAAGTGACAAGCACCCTTGTTCCTTAGTTGGGTACAGTTCACATGTAGATTTATAAGTTGTTAATTGTAGTCTATCTTTTCATTTTAAGAATATATTGATTTCAAAATCTACACTGTGGGGCTAGAGTGGTGGCTCCGTGGTTGTGGGGATGGCCTGGCATTCACAAGTACGCAGGTTCAAACTCCAGCACCATGTACACAACAAAGTGTCGGAGAAACAGAGACTACATGAAAAACTAAATAAAGTTGATCCTCTCTCTCTCTTCGTCTCTCACTGTCCCTTTTTCTTTAAAAATATAACTACAGCACTGGAGACTTTTGAGATGTGAAAAATTTTAGCTTGAATTTTTATAATTTCTCTCCATAATGAAATGCAATCTGCATATCAAAGTAAAACCTAAAAAAGCGGTGGAATTTATAATGGTACAGAAACTGGCTTTACCTCTTCACTAGTAGCAATTATAAATGTTGGGCCAAAAACGTGTGTGTGCACAGTTTAAAGCAGGTAACAGAGGAAGTGTTGACATTTGAAAGAAGAGATCTAAACTAGATAAGATTCACCTTGATTGTTTCTGGCCTGAGAACATACACAAGATTATCTGACACAGGGCAAATACCTCTTATCTGAAATGTTTGGGACCAGAAGTGTTTCAGATTTTGATTATTTTAAAATTATAGAATGCTGATAATTATGTAAGGAGAAAACTTGTGGATGGAATCAAAGTCTAAATATAAAAAAAAACTCAATAGACTGAAAGTAATTGTAATTGAAGTTTTAAATAATTTTGTGCATGAAAAAAAGTTTGTATACACTGACCCATCACAAAGCAGAGGTGTGAATTTCTTGGCCACCCATGTGATTACTATGATTGTCCGACATCATCTTTCCTAACTATGAACTCAAACCTTACCAATAAATAATCCTTTTCTTACCCTTATTCATATGTCAGTACTTGACAACATAAATATGGCATGCCATCAATATAGTGAAAAACAGTGTTCAAGGTAAATAATCTACATGATAGAGTCACCAAAGTACCTATCAGCTGTAAGAAACAATCACAAGAACCTAGCAGCTTTCTGTCTCCACCTGCGATTGCTTCGATTTAAAGGTTACTGTACATTGCATTTATTTGTTTAGGTGAGAAGAAACATGAATCACTTAAGAGACCAGAAAGTGGTTCTCCAGGGATGTGGAGGCGTTCTGCTGAACAGTTTTCTTTTGTTTTTTAATTGTTTGTTCCAGTGATCTGCCATCTAGCAGATAACAATGACTTTTGTCTTAGAAGTCTCTTTGAGTTTGTAAACTGATGTGATTTCTGTTTCCTGTATGATGCACACTGCTCTAGTCCTTTAATAAACCCATTGCACATTTTACCCATGCTCTCTTTTGGCACTTTTTCTGCTATGCTAACATTGCATTCTCCATTGTCACTATTATCACAATCACCTTGATTCAGAGCCATTTCAGCTGTTTCAACACTGGTCAGTGAATGAGCAATCGCTGTATATTTATCACTGTTAAAATATTTTTTGATATCCACTTATCCCAGCCTCACTGGACACTGAATGCTTTCTGTGTATATGCAGTCAGACATCCCTGTATTTTTTTAAAAATCACTTTACATAGAGAATCCTTGAAAGCCACCACCTCTTTATCATCATCTGTAACATAAGCACAGAGGAGACATTGTGCCAGGCATGCACTACTGTGTATTTAATCACTGTTTCAAACATTGCCAACAACATACCTATGAAATATGTGCTGTCAAACTCCTTTGAAACCCTTCCATGACATGTCTCTATTCACATGCTGCTCAAGAAAGAGTCATTGTATTGTTCTTCATTCAAGGATATACTGGGGGGGCTACAGCAGTGGCTCAGTCGTTGGAGCACTTGCTTGGCATGCATGAGGACCTGGGTTCAAACCCCAGCACCACCTACACACTAAATGCTAGGGAAACAAAGACCAGATGAAAAAATAAATAGAATTGATTCCCTCTCTCTCTCTCTCTCTTAACCTATCCCTCTCTCTTAAAAACAAAACAAAAAACAAAAAAATAATATACTGATCACATGATCAGATTAACATACTCATATTTTGTGGCTAAGCATCATTTTAGCCAGTTGGTAAGTAGAATATTTGTCAAGGCATAAAAAAGTCTTTTAGTTATCATCCAGTACAACCTCCTGTAGTGAGCACCAGCTTCTGGGACCAATATTTGTGAAACCAGTCAGAAAAGATGATCCTGGTGATCCATGAATTTTAGGTAGCACAAAAATGGACTGGTAAACAATGCACTGCTTCAAAGGAGGCAGGACTCTGGCTTTGTGCTATCACAGCCTGTCCACTCTACGTGTCTAGCACAGCCAGTCTACGTGTACCTGCTGCTTAGCCATCCAGTAGTTATTCTGTCCTCAGTGACCTTCATTGCCTTGGCACTGTCTCGTCAGCTGCAGCTATTATCTTTCTGCCTAACAATGTCAAAACAGCAATGTTTCATCAGCATTTTAGATTTGTTCTGGAGTCAAACATTCACTGGCAATGAACTTGGCAAAATTGTCAATGGATTGTTTCTCTTTTGGCCATACATTTTTAGTATTTATTTTATTTTATTTTATTTATTTATTTATTTATTAAAGAGAGAGGGACAGTCAGAGAAAGAGAGAAACAACTTTATTTAGTTTTTTACATGGCCTTAGTTGCTCCAACACTCAGTTGTGTACATGGTGCTGGGGTTTGAACCCGGGTCCTTGTGCTTGCCAGGCAAGTGCTGAAACTGCTGAGCCACCACTCCAGTCCCTAGTGTTTGTTTTAAAATGTTAATTTGATTTTGATTTGTGATTATATTGAATATGTATGTCAACTTAATTAGAAATTTAATGTTTTGAGACCCTTTACCATAAATGGGTGTGTCTGCTAGTTTATTTAGATTATCTTACATTCTCTCCACATTATTTTGTAGTTTTCAGTGCAGATGTTATGCATATTTTCCATATTTTCTTAAAATTCTCCATATTTTGTTTCATGTGCCTTTATAAATTGTATTTTCAAATTGCCAATTTTCACATTCTTAAATGAGTAAAACAACACAAAAACATGAAAAGAGAAATAGAATATCTATTTTAAAGTGTCTCTTTAAACACAACATCCTTGTTTCTGTAGGAAAATTAACAATCAACTGAAAAGCTGTTAGAGTTACTAAAATGTATTATTCATACGTGTTGAGGGTATTATTAGCTTAGCCATCTAACATACTGTTTCAGGTTGTATTCTAGCTTCCACAAATGAGAGAAAACATTTGGCCCTTGAGTCTCTGAGATTGAGATACTTAGCATAATTTTTTCCATCTTTATCCCTTTGGCTTCAAAAGCCATGATATCGGAGAAACAATTTTCTATTTAGTTTTTCATGTGGCCTTTGTTGCTCTGAAACGTTGCTGTGTACGTGGTTGCTCCGGTTTGAACCTGTGTATTTGCGCATGCCAGGCAAATGCCGTAACCGCTGAGCCACAGCTCCAGCCCCAGTAATATTTTTCTGAAAAGCAAAAAATAAAAACGAAGTAGTTGACAGCAATTCATGTAATGAAGAATCTCACTGACCTCAATTTTAACAGATGGTGTAGTAAACTTTGTATACACACAGAGATCTATGCATGCAGAGATAGAAGGCATGGAAAGTATTATAAGTCTTTATGCATGCATGAGTTATTAAACAAGAACTTTGCATAATTTTACTGCTGAGGGAACCCATTAGCAATGAGTATACCCACTGCCCAGATTTTCATCTTGAAATATTCTTCTCCGGTAAAAAAAAAAAAAAAAGGTGGGAGATGACTGATTCAAACACTGGGCAGCAAAATATAAGATGAACCTGGAGGATTGTCGCATTACCAGGAGTAAAGAAGCACTCAAGGAGCAGAAGTATGAGGGCATGTGAAAGGGACACAAGAACCAACCTGAACGAGCTCCCAGTGGCCACAAGGAAAATGATTTGAGCAAAAAGCCAAGTGTTATGAAAGTACAACCCCAAGTGTTTGGTGAGCGCATGCTTCCAAGTTCACAGGTGATTGTTTTGCTGTGTTCTTGCATGGTGAAAGGTGCTAGCCAACTCTCTGGAATCTCTGTTCTGAAGGTCCTAATCCCAATCATAACCCTTCCTTTATGACCTGATATCCTCCCAAGCATAACCCCTTGGAAGTCAGGATTTCAGCATAAGAGTTTTGTAAAAAATACAAATATTCAGACCATTGCAAGTGGTATTACTAGTCCTTCTTAAATTGACATTTCCTTTAAAAATAACTCATTAACTTTAATAGTTTAATGATAATAAGGTTATAATAAAATATGTGTAATTACATAAAAGTGTTAATGTAGAATGTTTGTGAATTACAGAGCAGGGTAAAAATCAATAATGGAGATCATACTCAGAGATACTGTAAAATATGGGCAGTGGTTATATATCCTTAAAGATATAATACTAGACATTTAAAAAGCTATCAAAACATTCAGACATATCCAGAGAAAGCTTTGTTTTGATTTTTAAATTGATTTTGAACATCTGTCCATATTGCAGCATGGCTTTCTACTGTATACGATGTGCTCTGTCTGAATGTTTGTGTCCCCTGGTAATATTGGTTTCTAAACAATCCTAACATCAAGTAATAATGTGTAAAAACTCATATTAGCATTAAAATAAATATAAAAATTAAATGATACAGTACCCTTATTCAAATAAATAATCCAATAATGTTCAAAGTATATAGCTAGTTTAAGGCATTTTAACAAAAATGATTATTTAATTTTCAAGATTCCTTTCAACTTGAATTTCCACCAGGAGGCTAACTGGCCTGATACTGAACAATGGAATTTTTTCCCCTCTTCCTTCTTATCCTGCTGCTTCTCCTCTTTTTCCTCCTTTTCTCTTTCCTCTCACTTTTGTAAATAGTGTGTACACACACACACATGCATAATGGATCCTTCTTTTCCTTAATTCTTTTATTTGAAAATTTACTTACTTTCTAAAATCTATTCTTAATCCCAAAATAAATACTTAGATGCATTTGTGATCACTCATGGATACAAACTTTGTATCACCCTAATGCAGTTTCAGGCAAAGGTTGGGCAGGGCACATTCCTTTTAGGTTTTCATACCTAAAAAAAATTATATAGGGTCCTTTCAATTTATATAGGGCCAAGTTTTTTGTATGTTTGTACATTTCTTGGTGATTTTGCTATTTAAAATGGTTCCTATGCATAGTGTTAAGTGTTGTCTGGTGTTCTTTACCTCAAGAAGGCTACAATATCTCAAGAAAAAAATATGTACATTAAATAAACTTCATTCAAGCAGGAGTTATAGTGTTCCTGGCAGTGATTTCAATGTTAGTGGCTAAACAATATTCTTTTAATAGAGTGTTATTAAACAATAACACACACAGAGCTAGGTTATATATTGATCAGTTGGTGAAAATGTTGTGACCAGAGATTCCCAGCAAGTCTTTATTGTCCCTAGAAGCGATGGTTCAATTTACATTCATGGGTGTCTGTATATGAGTGTGGTTAGTTAATCTATAGTCCATCTTTTTCTTGTTTTTTTAATTTAAAACTTATTCTTTGATCCAGTAGAGAAACTCTACTTTCTTTATATATGCAATACCTCTCTTTGTCCCATGAGCCAACACATATGTGCCCATATTTTCCTAGAGTTGAATGATTTATTTTTTCTTTCAGTTCATTAATGCATCTGTATTTAATTTTTTAGTGTAAGGTACATAACACTATTGTTCAAGAAACCTGCTCTGTAATTAAAATGTTTTATTCTGTTTCACATGCCAAAGGCAAACATAAATAATATCCCTAGGTCCTATCACATGTATTAATCCTTTTGGAGATTTGTCTTTGTTGATTAAAAAAAAAAAAGCATGATTGGTAAAATATAGGATCCAAGTTCTTTCTCTACAAAAGAGGTTAGATTGGGAGTTAATATCAACTTTAAAGCAACCAGAAAAAAAAAACAATAATTTTAGTTTTGGTTTGTTCTTTATTTGTGGATACTTTAATTGTTGCTTGTTTTCCTTGGGGCATTTTATTTGTCATTTCATGGTGTGGCAAATTCTGAAGGCATTTTTTGCATTTTAATGAATAGACTAAGTCCTGCACAGCTGACTTCAGGCCTTCTTGTCTGTGTAGTGTTTGGAATGCAACACAAATCTTCTGTCCCAGACATCAAAGTGACCCTGGCAGGAGTTGACATTGGCCACATTCCTTGGGTCTCAAGGCGGAGCATGAAGATACACTCCTACACATCTGCTTAAAGCCTGGATCACCCACTGAAATTCTGAATTTGTTATTCGAAATGAAAAGCTTAGTCTACTTAGTCCTCCAAACCTCCTCCCCTATTGAATCCTTTCTTTGGGACACCAAAGAGAACATGGAAAAGCAGTATTTCAGAGAAGTCTTTGAGATATACTGCCTGTGTTCAAAACCCAAAGGAGAAAGGTACCGTCCTATTGAACGAGTGTCAATTTTCACTTGGCATTTTAAAGCTATTTGTCAAGGGACTGGTCTTAGGAAAACAGCAAAAACATCAGGACAAATGATTTGTGGACATGAAAATCCCCCTGCAATGGACAATTGTAGTATCTATTCCGAAGTCTTTTCCACTAGAAATTACCCCTACCTCAGGAAGTTCTAGGTTTGTGGCTAGAAAAAGAGAAGGATTCTGTTAGTGTTCATGAACTTTTTTTTTCATGGAAAGCAAGCAATAAACACACTTTGTTTCACATTTCTAAACTAAATTGGTCATTAAATATTGTATAGAATCTGAAAACAACACATGTACATAAATAATTCTGATAAAAAATCTGCTTTTCTCAGAGAAAAATATTGCCAAATGATTAAACCATAGTACTAGTTGCAGATAATTTAGCAAAATAAATGATAAAATAGCAGTAAGAAACTATGAACAATTTCTGAAAACTCCAAGTCAGTTCTCAAAACTTGAATAAGATATGTGTGTGTGTGTGTGTGTGTGTGTGTATTTGGTTGTTTGTTTTGTATTGTTTTTTGCACTGAACTTACCTGCACACACTTCTCCCTGACTCCATGGCTCATCTTTCTCCTTCAAATGATCAGAATTATTACTGAACATCACATTCCTTATGTCAGACCACTTCTCAAAAATCTCTGGTGCCAAATTCCTGGCACATCAATTCTAAAATCCTCTGATTGTATGTCACACCCATCATAACATAGACGCAACTTATCAGATGTCTTCGTCATTTTGTGCTGCTATAGCAGAATAGCATCGATTGGGTAGATAATGAACAACAGAAATAGATTTTTTTCCTAGTTAAGTCCAAGTGCAGGGATTCAGTGTCTGGAAAGAACCACCTTCTCTTTCATGGATGGCAGTCTATTTGCTGTATTCACCTGGAGTCTGCTTTATGATTTCTCTAATCTAGGGAGAAACACCTGCTAAAGGTCTCACCTACAAATACTGTCAGAATGGTGATTTCCTCAGTTTGTGTTGCAATAATAAAATACTTAGAGTAGGTAATTTTTAAACACAAAATTATTTCTCACAATCCTGGATTCTAGAAGTCCATGATCAATGAAGACACCTGCAGATTAGATTTCTGGTGAGGGCTCACTCTTTTTTCATCAATGGTGTGTTCTTTCTGTGTCCTTCTATGGCAAATGGGGACAAAAAGCTCCTGTGGACTCTCATAAGTGGTACATCTTCACGACTTCATTGCTTTCCCAGAGCTCCCACCTCAATTGGGATTGGTTTGCCATATGTGAATTTGGGGGACAGTCTCAAATTTTCAAAACATAGCAATTGGGAATTAACTTTCACAAATGAATTTGGGGGTATAATGGACATTAAGTCTGATTGTTCTAGTGAACTTTTGCACCACTGAGACCACAAGACTTGCCAACAGTGATTGTAGGGGATAAACAGTTTATTTGGCACTCACAGTCAGAGGTCTCCGTCCTCAGGTGGCTGATTCCATTTCTCTGGCCGCAGGTGAGGCAGAGCATCATTGCATAAAGGCTGTGGAGGGGAAGGAAGCTCAGGACAGAGCAACCAGGATGCAGAGAATTACACTTACCAGGGGCAAAACATAATCCCCAAGGGCAGGACCCCATGGATTATCTTCTCCAGTCATACCCCACAGTGTCTGCAGCCACCATCCACTTAATCCTTATCAGTGGATTAACATACCCATTAGGTCCCAACTCTCCTAATCTAATCTTTTCACCTCTGACTGTTCTTGTACTATCTTTCACACAAGTTTTTAGGGGATACCACATATCCAAACTGTAATCTGACCATGGTAACTTTCTACACCTCCACAACCATATTTTCTCATTAAGTTTCCTGCTTCATGCAACGGCTGTCCTTATTAATTTCTTCCCTTTCTGGTAATCTGATGCACCATCTTGAATCAGTGGACTATCTTAACATTTCTGTACATATTTGTCATCCAGGTACTAACAGAGTTACAATTTATTAGTTGCAAGATTTATTATTGCTCTAAGAATTAAGCTTGTTTCCCCAAATAAATTACAACATTCTGAAGGTATGAATAGCACAGGATAATTTCCTCCTAAGACACATTGACCAAGACTATTTGCACTTAGGCCAAGTAAAGAACAGGGAATGATAAAGAACAGGGAATAATAATTGATGATGAGGGTGATGAGAATGATGGTGCTAAAAATTGACAACAAAATTTTACTTTTATTGTGAGGTATTCATGAGTTATAATTTAAAAAACTTTGCAAAGATGGATTTTCAAAAATCAATTTTGATATTTGTAAATTTGAATTTAGTAAGTTGTCCTTAAAAGAATTGTTGGCAGTATTAAAAAACAAGACATAAAGAATTTATTAACAAAGATTGTGTGTATGAGATAAACTGGAGATTTGATTTTATGTTTTCTAAACTCAGTATGTTGTGATCTTTGACTAATAAAAGTGAATGAGCATTTAGCCAATAATTGAGATTACTTCAACAAAAAATAAAAGAACAAAATGAAATATGAAAGCTATGTAAGTTTTTGTCTGCTGTATCAGCAATTGCAAATGAAGAGGTGGGCTGAGGGGATACACGCAGGGGAGCGTCCACTCTTCCACCACATGAATTCATTGGTGTCCGGCATTAAGTCCAGTATTCACAGAATCTTCAAGGTGATGATTGGCCATGCTCACCCTTAAAATAATTAGTATAGGAGGATTGATGGAGGAAGCTTCTTCCCCAGCTACAACTGGCTTGAAGCCCTGATTGATATTTTATTCGCTTACTCCTCCATGCCTTCTCCAATGGGGCCAATCCAGACTTTCATCACCAAGTATGACAAATCCTCATTGGCTATTGTAAGTCTGTAGCTATTGCAACTAATTATTTAGTTACCAATGCACACTGAAGCAACAATTAATCTATATCGAATCTCCTGAGTGCCAAAGGAACTCCTTGCAGTTCCTCTGTGTAGCAGCTACTCCAGACGCTTAAGATAAGGAGAAGCATCATTCTCTCTGTTGTCCTGTGCTCCACTGGCATAAACAGACCAAAAGGTCATTGCACATCCCAGGCAAGCTCTGTAACTGCTGAGCACCACTCCAGCCCTTATTGATTGATTTGTAATACCAATTTTTATCTTCTTTTATTCCTAATGTGCTTTAGTTTCTTTCCGCCTTCCCTTTTCCTCTTTGTTTTTATTCATTTTCTTCCTTCCCACCCTCTTTGTCTCATACAGAGTATGAGTACTAAACCGTTCTCAGCTGGCCTCTGGATTAGACTGTTTTTAGAGTGAGGAGCGCTGTTAAGTCCCACCATGGGACGGCATGGGACTAGTTCAAGGAACACAAGACTTGCCGCTAGGAAGGCCTGCAGAGCTGTCATTGGCATCCGGGTTTCCACTTCTCATCCACCACAAAACTCTCAGCTAGATAGATAACTGACTTCCACAAGAAATCTAGTGATGGAAATCTTACTGCTCTGTCAAGATCCTTCTGTCATTTTATTATTGAAGTATAATTGCACTTGAGGGTAGGTTTGGTTGTTCTAAACGTTTTCTGACATGCAATCTGTACTCTTGAAACTGTCGGCTATTGGTGTTATTCATGTTCTCTGAATGGAATCAAAGTATCTCCCAAATCAATTGGTCCATCAGATATTTTCATCTCTCTTTGACTGGGTATAGATTAAGAAACACACTGTGAATTGTTTTATACTGCTTCAACTTCCTTCCTTCTCAATCCTCATTGGAGTTATTGATAAATAACTAACCATTCTGGTTAGTGTGATGAATCAGTAGAAAGAATAATATGATTGCTTTAACCAGGAGGAATTTTAATGATCATTTAAGGCATGCTTAGACATTATTGGCATGAATATGATATTAGAACATATCAGTGGTACAATGGATCAAAACAATTGGCCTCATAAGCTCACATTATTAAAGTAAATGTTTAATATTTTATATCTTTATTGATAAAATAAATTTTTGTTCATTTATTTTCTTCTAATTTTCACTTGTTTCTACTAGTCTCTGATATTTTAGATTCAGTTTGTTTTTTTTTTTAAGAGAGAGGGACAGTGAGAAAGGCAAGAGAGAGAATCAATTTTATGTAGTTTTTCATATGGCTTTCATTGCTCCAACACTTCCTTGTGTATGTGGTGGTGGGGTTTGAACTTGCATCCTTGTGTATGCCAGGCAACTGCTGAGCCACCACTCCAGCCCCATAGACTCAGTTTTTAAAGTAGACAAAAGAGCCCACCCTAGTTTCTATAACTCCAGAGATTAAATTCATCTTTCAAAATATATCTAAAAATCCTATTTCAGGCACTGTGTTAAAGTGGTGGCTAACAAGCATTTGGAGATACATATCTGGTGGGTTTTTTTGTTTGTTTGTTGTTTTCTTTTTAAAAAAGAGGGAGCAGTGTGAGAGAGAAGCAATTTTTATTTAGTTTTTCACATAACTTTCATTCCTCAGACACTTTGTTGTGTACATGGTGCTGGGGTTTGAACTCCTGTACTCGCACATTCCAGGCAAGCGCTGTAATGTCAGAGCCACTACTCCAGCCCCACACCTGCTGTTTTGTACAGATCAGAGCTGAGGTTACAATTACGAATCTTTGTGGCTAGAAAGTACTTCTTGGATGTGTGTGCTATAATCCCAGTGGTTTGGGAGGCTGAGGCAGAGGAATTACAAGTCCAAAGCTAGTCACAGCCATTTAATGAGCCCCTAGGCAACTTAGTGAGATCCTGTCTCAAATTAAAAAAAAAATAAATAAATAAAAATAAAATAAAGTTTCTTCCTTTTCCATGTTTTTCAAACTGAGTTCCTGAGAACTTTCACTCCTTGTGACCATAGTAGCAGACTTTAAAGCACTGAGAAATCTTGCAGAAATGAACAAAAAGCTAACTAACTTCTTACACACGGAGTATGCTAAATTATTTACTATGAATTCCATTCTCACACAATCACTGAAAGCATCATGAAGAATTGATTTTTCTAAAAAAACTCAATTCAAAACCCAGATTTATGCAACCTCACTGGAATGTCAGTGCTACCCACACTCATGAATGGCCATGCATTTTTACCATTAAAGCAAAAGATATGGAGTAAATACATCTATGAGAAAAGTTCAAGATTGTGAGCATTTTCCAAAGGTGATGCTTGCCATGCCCTAAGTTTTATATAATATTTTGAAAGAGTCTGACATTTTACCTTCAGACTTAAATGGTAAGGTCAGTCTTCTTTAAGATTTTTCTAGTAAAAATTAGAAGACAATATGTGTTAGCTTTCCATTTTTTCTCCTCTTTATTCTCTGGATATTTTCCTATGTATCAAAAAATAGTTGAAAAAAAATAAAATAGAAAATCAATATGATATCTCTCTGCAGATTCTAAGTGCACAGAATGTGTGTGAGGATACTTGGGTTCATTTACATGACCTGTCTTTAGCTTTCCTTTCCCTGACCCCTTCAAACAAAAATGCACTAATCTTTGAGTTGTCAGGACAAATCTCTCATGGCCACCACCTTCTTTGTAAACTTGGAAGTCTAAGGAAAACCCTGTCAGGCGATTATGAAATAATGCATTCAGCATCTCTCACCCTGCCAGACTGGTGAGCATCTCCACTGGGGGAGAAGAGTGGTGCCAGGGCCGGCCAAGCAGTGCCTGCTGTGAGCAGGAGGGCTTTTGTGGATCACTCACAACAGGGACCCAGCTCAGGCATATGGATTTTTATGGCCACTCTTCTTTCTTTGGTTTTTTATAAAAATGTGTTTTACAGGTGAATCAAAGCTTCAAAATGGCAAAGAAATGAGGAGATGCTGGCAAGAAATACTTCAGCACTATGCAAAGAAAAATAAAACAAATTGGGAGACTCATACCTTTTACTTACGGGCAAAGAGGGATAAAAAATCTGCAGTAGTGGCCAACTGTACCTGCTGGCAGTAATTAGAGCAGGCTGAAGAGAAATGAAACACCGCATTTTGAAAATTTATATTTCTTAATTTTTCAGGGACTTGGGCACAAAGCATGTTCCTCCATCCAGCATGCGGCTGCCATGTGCCTGGGTATCCCACAAGACTTCTGTACTTTTGCACACAAGGAAATGACTGGTCTCTGGTTCCTCCTTCCCACCAGGTGTAGGAAAGTGCTTACTGATGTCAAAATGATCTGGCCACCTGTGGCATGTGAGGCTAGACCAAGAATATGAGGACACGCAGGTAAAATGGTACATTGTTAGTTTCCACGAAATATCATATAAAAATAAATGCTACTGAGGTAGGTCTCCAAGGCCGGCATGGGTCTATCTTATTTTTCTGAAGGAGCATTTATATGAAGTCAATCAAGAAATTATAAACAGGGGCTGGAGAGGTGGCTCAGCGGTTACTGTGCTTGCCTGGCAAACCTGAGTTCAAACCCTAAGACCACATACACAACAAAGTATCTGAGGAATGAAAGTCAAATGAAAAACTAAATAAAGATTGCTTCTCACTTTCTCTCTCTCCCTCCCCACCTCTTTCTTTAAAAAAAAATAAAAGAAATTATATAGATATTTTTCTAAACACCATCCTAAAGCTCAGTCTCTGTCTACTTCACCCATCTTCTCTCTTCAAAGACATTCAAGAACTGCAATTCCCTGTACAGTTCTTTGACTACAATGCTGCTTTTTGGTTACATTGTTTGATGTTTTGTCCCTGTCTTCATGGAAAGGTGGTACACAGACAGGAATAATCCACAGTGGCCCTCATGATCGCTTTGTAAATATCTATCTTTTATTATCCTCTACACATTTCTAGATAACATTATCTCTTCCCCAGCCCAAAGTGTGTAATCTCTTATAAATCCTGTGACATTTTATTGCACATATTTTTAATGAGTTCCTAAATGATGGAGATTGTACTTTGTTCATATTTTTCAACTTCTTTCACTGAGCCTGGCACTTCGTAGGCTTTTGGCATCTACTTCCTCTGAATAAATGTGTCTTGTACCTCTCTACCACTACAGAACAGAAGCCAAAGCCTTTCAAAGTGGATCTTATAGGGCTGGAGCCTTGGCTCAGTGGTTCTGGCACTTGCCTGGCATAGGTGAGTAAGGGTTTAAACCCCAGCACCATGTACACAACAAGGTTCGGAGCAATGAAAGTCGCATGAAAAACTAAATAAAAATGGATTTCCTCTCTCACTGTTCCTTCTCCTAAAAAAGAAAAAAAAAAGAAAAAAAATGTATCTGTGGATCTTGTAGATGCCATCCATTCCCAGCTCATATCCTTTCAAGTGCCCCTTAATAATTTCCCATTTTCTTCCTGTAGGGGCTTTCTGGGTTACAGGAAAGAGAGAGAGGATAAGTATCAGAATTACTGCATGCAAACAAGGAGGAGCCTGCTGGAAGTCATGGGCATTCATGCAACGTTTTGAGAATATCATCTACACAGTATTTTAGAAGGTTGCCAGAGAGTTTAAATAGCTGCCCACAAAAACAACGTGCTCATTAAATCATACTTTATTGGGTGGAAACATTTTTTGTTTCTTTTTGTTTGCTTTTTATTTTTTTATTGTACTTTCATGATTACTTTCTTTCATCAGTTAGGATTTAGCCAAATAAACAGAGCTACCGGAGGTTAAATATATGAAGAAATTTATTAAAATGAATTGGTTAAGCTAAAAAGCCAGTTGCCACAGGATGGGAATCCCATGGGTGCAGGCCAGAACTATTGTCCATAGGCAGGATTTCTTCTCTCTGGGAAACCTCAACCCATTTCTATGGTCTTGCAACTGATTCAGGTAGGTTATCAAGGACAATTCCCTTAAATCATATCAACTATTTTTTGTACCAGGAATTGAACCCAGGGATGCTTAATCATTGAGCCACATCATAGCCATCTTTTTTATTTTTCTCTTTGAAACAGGGTCTCACTGAGTTGCTTAGGGCCTCACTAAATTGCTGGGGCTGGCTTTGAACTTAGATCCTCTTGCCTCAACCTCCAGATATGCTGGGATTACAGGTGTGTGCTACCCTGCTCATCAAATAGAGTCAACTTATTGGGAGAATTAATCCCATAATAAACAACTTTCCAGAACCCCTATATTAATCTTTGATAATTAGTTTTTGATTAACTGGAGACTACAGTCCAATCAGTTTGACACATTGAAAACCCGTCATAGCTTCCCAAAATAAATTATGCACATCTCTTTTCCATCTCATGGTCAACTTTGGGACTTTGGAGAGAAACCAAATCAACAAAAGACCACTAACGTCCCAGGGACAGTGTTCTTTTATCTTCTTTCCCCACTGCACTTCTCAGACCTTAACTTTTGTTCATGTACACATATTTTCACACACAGAAGCCTATTATTGGCTATTTCTGTTTCCTTTTCCATCCTTTTGAGTTTTCTGAACTAGGCATCATGTTCACATACTGAACTGCTTCTTTTCATCTTGCAAAATGCAAAAATGGTAGCCTTTGGGTATATGCAAATATTCCAGAATGTTCCAACTTTTGTGCATGGTATGGTTTTTGTCTCTTAAATGTCTACCCTCTCTTCATCATGAATTTTATGCTTTATTATGGCCTCCAGAGTTGATCTGATTAGAGAACTTAAGAATTGATAGAGCTGACTGATACACACCCTTTTGGACAGAAGCCTGAAAGTCCATTGAATGATCTGCTGTGATTCTTTTTGTGCTTCTTGTTGAATGTGAAAACACTAAACCAAGACTTCCCAATATAATTTCTAACAGCTGAAGCACACTGAACATGTGTCACAGAAAAGCAACAAATGTGTGTGCCCCTATGCACGTGTAGGTAAGTTACTGAGCTTGGGTAGCCCAGCCTAATCTAACCTGATGGGCATGCCTTCAGATTCTCTGGGCCAATCAAAGCAAATTAAGAACTCTGCCTTTCTTTGCCATCCTTGCATTTTTATTTTGAATATGACACTTACTATAGGATACTTAAATATCTGGCTCTACGCATGTACCTCTGACATGGAAATCAAGGAAATTTTTTTCATTTTTTATTTATTAACCTCATACCAAATATTATTTTGAACATAATAAAGAGTTAATGTATTATTGATTTAAGTGAATTGAGACCTTCAAGTTATCAAGGACTTTGTTGGAATTTTTATCTGGTCCTTCTATAAATGCGAATATTTTGTTCTGATTTTTTTTTTTATTGTCAGGGCTTAGAACAATGTAGAACTATCAGAAGACTTGAATATTTTAAGTAAATCATCTCATGATTAGGTGAAAAAAGAAATCAAAACAGCATTTTATCATTTTATCTTCTTAAAACAGGGAAGAAAGTACAAAACAAATAACATAAATTAATAAAGAAGCAGAGGGGAGGAGAGAGAGAAGAATGAACTAAGAAAACTCAGAAATGCTACATTTCATGGTATAAAGTGCCTTCTGCTCTGTGCCTTCATAAGTAACATAATTGCATAATGATCTTACTTGCTCCAGAGAAGCATCTGACATCTTTATTATATTTGCCCTTATCTGGCATGGGATCTGTTCAGGCCAGAGATGTCTCTATTTAATACTTCAGTTAAACATATCCAATTAAACTCCACACTGACCTTCTTAAACAAGGGCATATCAATTGATTCAAAACTGGAGGGCAAATATGAGGTGACATTTTTTTTTTGTCTCTCCCTATGGCTTGAGAAAGGTTTAAAGTTAGAGATCTTCAACAGAAAGAAATCTCAAGATGAAATCTTTTAGTTGGATTTAATTTTGCTATGACTGTTCTGCTGGTGTTCTGACTAATATTTGTCACTTAAAATAAAGCAGAGTCTATCAATTGACCAATTCTTTGTTTAGCAATCTTAGAAGCAGTTACAATACTTTCTTTTCAATAACTCTTATGGGCTGGAGTGTGATCTCTCCCAACGTGGTGTTGAAACAGTGACTCTTGGTGCCTCAGAATATGACCTTACTTGGAAATTAGGTCATTCCAGATGTGATCAGTTAAGATGAGGTCATGTTGGAGTGGGGAGATTCCCTAATTTGCTATGACCGGTGTCCTTATAAGGGGTCACCATGTGAGGACAGAGGCACAAGGGGACTGTCACATGATGACAAAGTTAGTGTTGGAGTTACACAGTAGCTGGCCAAGGAAGGCCACAGACAGCCCCAAACCATCAGAAACTGGGCAAAGGCAAGGAACAAACTTCTTGAGGTTTCAGATGCAGCCTGTCTGTACCAACACTGTGAGTGGAAATTACAGCTTACAGAACTGTCACACCTTAAGCATCTGATGTTTAAAGCAGCCAAGTCTGTGGAATCTTGCTGTTGCTGCCCGTGGAAACTAACACACTGGATTACCAGCTAAAATGCCCACAGTACTGAGGCAGGAATGAGCAGTAACCAGCAGGAGAGAAACGTATGATGATGTGACAACAGCTGTCTAGTAAGTGACACATGGAAATGTGGGGATGTAGGGTGCTTTTCCCACCTGCTAAACTACTAGAAAGGTTTGCACTCAGCGTCACCCTGTGACAAAAGCAAGCCCCGAAGACAGAGGCATGTATCAAGGAGTCTGGGGATTCTGAATCCTAGGGGAAGGTTTGCCTTCCAATAGCCATATACATGCCTTCGGTGTGTTTGTTCCTTCCATGTGTCCAATTCTCACAAATATTTACACCCTCTTTCTCAAAGCAAGAGTTAATACTTATATTTAGAATTGGAAACACAAGTTATTTTATAGTTTTGCAAGAAATAGATTTCTTTCTTTTCTTCCTTCCTTTCTGCTTTTAAGAAAATTGCAGGGCTGAAGCTGTGGCTCAGAGGTTGAAGCTCTTGCCTAGCATGCACAAGGACCCAAGTTCAAACCCCAGCACCGTACAACCAAGTGTCGGAGAAGCAAAGGCCAGGTGAAAAAATAAATAAATAAAATTCATTCTCTCTCTTCCCCAATGTATCCCTCTCTTTCTCTTAAAAAAAGAAAAAAAATTGCAAACCCACACATTTTAAATATCATTTGAGATAAAAATGCTGATCTCACATCTCACATTTGGTTTCAGCTATTCCTAATCATTTTGATACATTTATTTCCAAGGAAACATTTCCTAAAATGATCTTAATTAGAACATGAACAGCCTTAAGAAAAATAATTTAAAAAACTGGGAAGAAAATGAGGTTACATTTGGATAAAATATAAATTTAAAAAATCTTGGACCAAATGAGCTATGAACAGTGTGCTTTAAACAAATGTATTATTAAAGGAAATTGCTTAACATTCAAACTCATTAAAACAAGCTCAACAATTACTTTTCTTCCTCTTTAAATAACTTTAATGAATCCACGCAAACCACACTTGAGCTGTTTCATCAGTGAGTGTTTGATTTGTAAATACAAGGCAGAGAACTAAAACAAAAAAACATCCTATTAAGAATCAGACTAGTTGGCAATATGCTCTTTTAGCTCTTTCAACAGATTTAGAAACCTTAGCCAAGAATCTGAATTTATGGTAGTTTTATCTTTCATCACTTTTGTCAGGTGACCTTCATCTCTACCCCCAGAATTCAGTTCTCTGTGGACTTCCAAAGTCTAAATCAGCCCTTGAACTTGGTCATGAAAGGACATTTGACATAGTGTTATAGAGAGACGAAAATATGTCTCTTTTATTGAAATGTTTATTCTGCAATGATATGGAAGGCTTCTTCTTCCAATTACTCACATGTTAATTTCAACTTTGTTTTTCTATCCTCCTTTCTCCCCACCCTTGAATGACAGCTATATTAGCTAAGTTTGTCAGGCTAGTTGTTGGTCCCCCCAGAGAAAACCCAGGAAGGGCTGACCTCATGCTCACAGCATGCGCAGCCAGCTCAGACTTTTCTATCAGTCAGCGCCTGGGAAGGCCAGGCGGGGTCTCAGCTGCTTTCCTGAGTGAGCTCCACGATAAAGTTTACCCCATCAGAAATGAGAGTATTGGTCAGAGTCCAGTTGCATGGCTTATGTTGAGAGTGAACTTTTCGACGTTTCAAATCTGCCATATCAAATTAAGCAGAATAAAGCCGGCTGTTTGCCCGATTATTTATAACATCACAGGAAACTTGGAATGACTTATTAAAGAATGGAAATATTTCTCTTTCCTTAGAAACAAGCTTGCCTCTGCCAAAATATACAGCAAACTGGCTGGGTATAGGAATGGTGTAAAAGAGTTCCCAGTTCCAAGGTTATTAAAACATACCTGGTCTCACTTAAAGACCCAAACTCAGTAAGAGGATGAACAATTTGGGGATAGCCTGGGGTGCCATGGCGAGCTGATTGGGCAGTCCTTGTTTCAGAGACATAAAAGGAAACGTAATAGGAGCATTGATGATTCTGAGAATGTTGCTGACCATAGCATTGGTCAAAGGCATTTATCACTTAATAAACTTTAGGAACACAGCTGAAAGGGTGCCCTTGAGAGTGGTTACAGCTAACTCTGCCCACTTGCTAACTGCATTGAGACCAGAAGTCACTGATGAAAGCTAGTAATGGATTTTCAAATATGATTGCTGTAAATATGAGAAATTTCATTACATAAAATGTAGGATCCTTGTAAGTAATTTAAGAATGTGAAAATACCCTGTTATGGTTTGGACGTAAGGTGTCTTCCAAAAGCTAAATGTGTGAGACAATGCCAAGGCTGAGGTGAAATGATTGGTTTATAAAAGCCTTAACCCAATGAGTGACTTAATCCCCTCATAGGGATGAATTGGGACTGTAGACTGGTAGGGTGCGGCTGGAGGAGGTGGGTCACCGGGGAGCGCGCCTTTGGGTGTATATTTCGTATCTGACGTGGAATCTCTTTGCTTCTTGGAGCCAAGTGCTGAGCTGCTTCCTTCCACCACACTCTTCTATCATGATGCTCTGCCCCACCGCAAGTCCGGAGAAACAGAGCTGGCCATCCTTGGACAGAGACCTCTGAAACTGTGAGCCCCCAAAGAAACTCTTCTTCCTTGAAATTGTTCTTGTCAGGTCCTTAAGTCACAGCAACGGAAAGCTGACTAAAACTTACAAAGAGTTTAGTGACCCCAAATCTTATCATCCAGAGATACCAATTATTAGCGTTTTGGTATATTTCTTATATGCCTTTTTTCTGAACCAAGTTGTGTTCACCTTAAAAAAAATCTGTGGAAAATTATATTTGTTAGTAAAGCATATTTTAATGAAATAATATATTTTAATGTATATATAGAGAAGCTTATATATATAGACATCTATGTCGGTATATGTATTTTATAGTCTTGTAGTCTTAATTCTCTATAAAAATCTGTTGTTTAATTGGAGCATACTGTTAAATCACTTGGGTATTTTTTTATTTATGTAAAATATCCTTCATTTATCAGCAAGTTAAGTTGTATATTATTATTTGATTTTTGCTATTATAAATGCCACAGTGAATATTCTCATATGGAAAATATGATCTTCTTTTGAATGCTACTTTATGATAAATGTACAAAGTATATTTAATTGGGTCAAAGAAAATCAATGCCTATAGGATTCTTAATGTCTATTGTCCAACTGCTTTCAATAAAGTCCCTGAAAATTAAGTCTCTGAAGGGTACATGTGTATATGTGATTATCCTGAAGAGTAATTTTTAAGTTTTTGTTTCTTATTATTGTGGGGGGTTTGTTTTTGGTACTGGGGATTGAAAATTGAACGCAGGGAGGCTGGAGCTGTGGCTCAGTGGTTACAGCTGTTGCCCATTATGTGCAAGTACCCAGATTCAAATCCCAGCATCCACTTACACAACTAAGTGTCAGAGCAATGAAACCCATGTGAAAAACTCAATAAAAAGTTGATTCTCTCTGTCTCTCTGTCTCTCTCTCTCACTGTCTTTCTAAAAAAGAAAAGAAAAAGAAAAAAAAGAAATTTGAACACAGGGATAACTAACCACCATACTACATCACCAGTCCTTTTTATTTTTTATTTTTAGACAAGATCTAACTAAGTTGTTTGGAGCAAACCAAGTTGCTGAGTATGGCTTTGAACTTGCAGTTCTCCGATCTCAGCGTTCCAAGCTCCTGGGATTACTAGTATGTACCGCCAAGCCCATCAATTTTTAAATTTTTGAAACAAGATAGATTATCATGTTCTCCTTGAACTATTTCAGTACAGTTCTTCTAGCATTTTCTTTCTATATATCAATCAAGTTTGTGACAGAAATTATCATTCTTTGTTCAGTGCTGATATAAAGGATAAGAATATATTACCAGGGCTGGATGGGTGCCTCAGTGGTTACAGCACTTGCCTAGCATGTGCTGGGTAAAGGTGTGTGTTCCTCAGCACCACATACACAATGGAGTGTCGGAGCAATGAAGGCCACAGGAAAGACTAAATAAAAAGTTGATTATCTCTTTCTTTCTTTTTCTGTCTCTCACTGTCCCTCTCTTTAAAAAGAAAGAAAGAAAGAAGAAAGAAAGAAAGAAGAAAGAAAGAAAGAAAGAAAGAAAGAAAGAAAGAAAGAAAGAGAAAGAAAGAAAAATAAAGAAAGGGAAAATGGTACGAAGAGCTGAGGATATGACTTAGGGGTACAGCACTTGCCTGGCATGCTTGAGATCCTGGGTTCAATCTCCAGTACCACAAGAAAAAAATACACAAGCATGCATATTTTCATACATTCTTGCCCATTCATAATATTTTGATCTCCAAAATGTATCCTTATATTTACAAAACTTTCTGACATTTCTGACTATGTAATAATGTCATAGTGTTTCAAATAAAAATATATTTTTGATGACATTAATGCAATTGATGTGTTGTTTGAATTTTCATCCTATTTGCTGACATGAACAGCACAAGATATATTACAAGCATTTGAACGTGTTGATGTATATGAGTCATATTTACTCATTTTGTATATATAATTCTTTTTCTTTTAAAGAAAGAGGGACAGTGAGAGAGAGAGAAAGAGAGAGAATCAATTTTTATTTAGTTTTTCATTCGGTCTTTGTTGCTCTGACACTTCATTGTGTACGTGCTGCTGATGTTTGAACCCACATCCTTGCACATGCCAGGCAAGCACTGTAACTGCTGAGCTGTCTTTTCAGCCCTATATGTAAGTTTCATGTTAAATCCATGCCCGCTTCAGGTAAGGTAGATGAAAACCCCATTTCAGTTGAATAACAGCAGACTCAGACAAAATATATATATTGAGAGAGAGGTAATCACAAATTTGCATACATATTTAAAATAGTACTATAACTTACATGTACACACATATATATGTGTGTGTATATATGTGTGTATGTGTGTGTATATATACATATATGTGTACATATATATGTGTGTGTTCTTAATGCATTCATAGGTAAGTTATAAAATCCAGTAAAATCCAAGACTACTTTATTTTAAAATGCCCCCATTAAATATTTACACATATGATTCTTTTTCAAGTTCCAGGCATAGGCTTATAAAACAATATTGTGTTGTTTAACCTTTTCCACATTTTACTTTAAAACCTTGATTGCCTGGACAGCATTATAAAATAGTTATTGTAGAGTTAGTAAGAAGTTTCTGCCCATTTAAATTTCTGAATAAAAAAATGTACCATTAGCAGAAAAGATCTTTAACAGTGTGCCTTGCTATTTTAAAGTACATATGTATGAGACAATATTTTCTTCATATATCTCAACCAAAACTGCATATAAAAGCAGATTAAGTACAGAAGATATGACTAGATTCTTCATTAAAATATTCATTCCAAAATTTGTGAAAATGTAAATAAAAACTGTACAGCAACTGTCACTAAATAATTTTTATTTAGAAAAATATAATTATTTTTAATAACCTATAATTTTAATCTTTCTACAAAAGTCTCAAGGTTGCTTAATATCAATTTATTTTGTTTGCAATATATTTTATAAAATAGAGTTAAATATTTTTTTTTTCTCAAAATGAAGCCTGAAAATGATCTATGAAAGAGGCACGTTAAGCGCTTGTTAAAATGTAGTTGCCAAGACCTCCCTAGACTGGCCACAACCAATCTAAGGTAGGACCTTAGGGATTTTTTAGGTCCATTAAAATTTGAGTAGTTTTTCTTAGGTAGTCTCTGTTGACTTTTCTTTACTCCAGTATCAGGTAGTTAAAGATCTGTATTCCCAAATTTTCAGCACTGGAAAGTCAAACTGGGTACTTAGACTACCTGGACTCCAAGGTCATTTAGATACCTCCTTTTTAGAACTAGCAGACAAAATAGAGTGTGCCCAAATAAATTTGAATTTCAGATAACCAAAAAAAAATAGTGCTAAGTATTCTTCATGCTACATTTATGATGATATATACATATTAAAAATAAATTTACCTCATCATTGCTTTTATAAATATGGTTCAGTTCGTATTTACACCGAAAGAATTCACTGTGCTTATGAAATTCAAATGCAGCTTGGTTACCTATGCTTTCTTTGCATTTCCATTTGCTAACTGTGGGCCCTAGCGCTTCGTATAGCTCATCACTGCTTCTAGGAGGTGAGACCGAGACTGTAAAATGGTTGAGCAAGATAACCATTTTACCTAGAGGATTCATGAGTTGTATGGATTGAAGAAGACTTTTAGGAGGAATGGCAGAACATAAAAACTCTCAAAATCGTTTGAAACTTAATTAATGATCTCACACCTTCAAGAAGCAAATCTCTAAATTTCTTTCAGAATATCTGCCAAAGAGGATCTTCATGAAACTCATGGGGTTCTGCTTTTGGTCACTATTTGGTTCATTTCAGCGCAGTTTTTCTCAATGTAAATTCATTAGCACGTAAGAAGAACCTCATTACCAAAGAAACTTGTTGTAGAGAATGTGCAGTTAACCCTTGGTCAAAGTCTCTGTTCTATTTTGTCAAAATTCAACTCTGCTTATGGCCATCTCTACACATGTGATTGTAAAAATGCAATCATTCTTTAGTTCTGCTCCTTATTTTGTCTGTATCTCCAGAAGTTCTGATTGACCTCCAGGCAGGCAGCTACAAATATTGTCCTCTTCTTCTATTTCTACAAACCCTGATCCCATCTTCTATTCCAATAATACAGGCGTCCCTATGAGCAAAATCTCCACTCAACATGAGCAAAATGGCAGAGAAAAAAAAAAAAATCTTTCTAATTTTCTTCCCGAAGAAGACTAATTTTGGCTTTGAGAGGATTGTGAAGAATAAAATAGATATATCAATATTCACCTACCAAGTAATATTTTCAACTACAATTAAGAAACTTTTAAACATTGTCTTTCATTGTTATTTCTTTGTGATTAGAGTGCAGTTTTTCTGTTCTAATAGCTGGCATACTCCTCAAATCATTTTCATAGTTCATTTTCACTTAGACAATTGCCAGGGCCAGGTTTGACTTGTAGGATGATGTTTGACCTTGTTTATTGTCCAAATGAAAGGAAAGAATCTGACTTCAAAGGCTGAAGCTCTAATAAAAATATTCTCACTTTTCCGCTCAGTCTGGCAGCTTACACTGGAACTTAAATCAAGGAAATACTTACTAAGAAACTTAAAATAACTTTAGTTGGGAATGTGGTTTGATAAGTAATTGTTTCCAATTATTTTTTCAGGCAAGTAAATGACTACCTTAAATAAATTCCTGCAAAATTTTCAGGTCTGAATTTTTTGTTATTGTTTAATTTTTAAAAAATCTGATAGTTATACCTAATGCAAAACTAGAATAAAGCTCTAAGAAACAACTTGTTTAAAGAAAATTAAATGAGGTACTTCTGTTTGTCTACACAATTTGTAATGATTCTCTAGCAGAGGTCCCTTGTTTTCTCTAAAAGAAAAGTTTCACTTCATTTTGCTTTATTTTTTCTAGTAGCTGGGTCATTGATGTGTGTTATATTTACCATATTTACCTAATAAATTTATTTGATCATATATGAACAGTACTTTTACTAGGATTCTCTAACCCGTTTTCTTTTCTTTTTCATATTATAAAAATAATATTACAAAAAGAACTGCTGAAAAAAATTTGATATCACATAACAATGCTATTTTTATTTACCTAGACTGCTTTTGAATCCTTTTTGAACAAATATTTACATAGCTTACAATAAAATTTAGTAAAATTTAGTGTGCCTTTCAATGTTTGAAATTTTTGTTTTATGTAGCTGTTTTAGGGATTAGAGAAAAAGAACATAATGTGAATACACTTACCATAATACCTATCAAATAGGTACTTAAAGGCAATTTCAATCTGCAATGCTAATTAACTTTCTGTGTCGGAAAGCCCACAATATCCAATCAAGTTGATGCCTCAAAATTCTTGCAAGCTGTCATTGTAAGGATCTTCTTTCTCTTTTGTTCTTTTTTTTTTTTTTTGTTACAGGTAATGATACAATGAATGTTCACATTGTTTCTCCTTTGCATGATATTTTGTGGAACTGGGATTCTTGTATCAGATCTGAATATTGGGCAATGAAATATTATTCCAATTCCCACTGCCACCACAATAACTGTAGCACATTAGCACATCATTACATTATCAGAATGGTTCCATAGGGAGCTAAAACTAATATTAAAAATAGCTAAAATACTGCTTATTTTTGTGTATCCTTTAATTTTTGAATTGCCATGGTGTCCAACACTTCTTCAAATTCTATGCACTACTTTTTTATTACTTCTTATCTATGTCTGTTATTCAATTCAGCTTGTTTTCTTGATCAATTTAAATCCTATTATTTGAATGTAGTAAATAGGTTTTTGATAGGGGTAGAGAAACAACACAATTAAGCAGATCCTGAAGAGGGCCAACGGGACTCAGTGCTCCAGTTAAAAGCGTTCAGGGAACTTACAGGGCAACTTGGAGATTGGCGGGTTCCTATATGAAAGCTGTGGTTTCCAGGAAGATTGTCACTAGTGGCAGGTGAATAAAAGAATGGAAAGAGAATGATAGTAAATATTGCCATATTAAAAATGTTTCTCTTTCCTATAGTAGCCTGTTTGTTGCAATGAATAAATTTTATTTTTCAAAGGTAGATCATATAGGAAAGCTATCATACTGCCAGACTTACTTTTGTCCGTTTTTTCAAAACATAGCTCATTAAAATAGTTACTATAAACTAAGAAAATTGAAACACTGAAGTGCTATGCAATCACTCATTTTTCCCTAAAAGAATAACAATAAACTTGGTTCAAAAAGGAAAATGAATAAACAAATGAATAAAACATTTTATAATTTCTTTGGTAGAAGGACATACAGTAATTTCATTAAAAAATGAATACAGAAAAATTATGCATGCATTTCCTCATATTCCCTCTTAACCTTCCTTCCCTTTCTTCTTATTACTCACCAATTAAATGACCAAAATTCAAAAAAAATATGTGAGTGGGTACAACATTTATTTCAGAATAGTATCAGAACATTATTTATTTTATTACCTTTGCAAAGATGGGGTGGGAGAAAAAGTGAAAGCTGAATATTTCTGACAGTAGACACCACCCTAAAATACACCACTCTGGAATCCTCAGCATCAGCCAAAGCTGGAAGATCATGCAATTTCACCCCACCGTTCTTCCTGGAAGCTTATCCTAAAACCTAGGAAGGATTTTCTGACCTTCCCTGGAACAGGTCTTCAGCGCCTCCTGTGAGGCTGTCCTCCTATACTTGGAGGAGAGGCGCATCCTTGTCTCTGGAGATTCACGGTCACAGAAAAGAATTTGAACAACGGAACTTGGCATGCACCCCCCATTACCATTAAACGTCCCATCATCCATCATATTTCTTCCTGACTGTCCCACTCTTCATCAGACAGCATAACATACATAAGTCTTACCATTTCTTGGGTTTTCTTCTTGTTAGGAAGACTACTAAGTCACATAAAGCTTATTTTTAAAATGCATTTACTTTTCCCTTGTTAACATATCTTTTGTTGTATTAGCCTTGGCCATGGACTTAGCATGGGTAAAGAAAGAGATGTTTTAACTTTTACATTTAAAATTAAACCTAAGGAAATGTTAGCAGATACTATTTAAAACCAAAGGAAGGATGAATTAAGCCATTAGAATAATATAGATATGTCACAAATTGTATATTGTTATTGTGAACATTGCTGAACAATTAATTAATGTTTGGATGATTCAAACTTATAATCAGTCTATCTGGGTATTAGTAAGTTGTTTGTACTCCAACATATGAAATGGGGGCAATAAAATGTGGATTTGATCTTTCGACAGGAGGGTGAAATAAATATTTTTTTCTGTCTGTCTTAGGTTCTCCAACCTGGTCCCTGGGAATTAATATGACCAAGAACACGTTAAAAAGCAAGGAAAAAAGAAACCGAAGTTTATTAACATGTGCACTATGCACAAGAGCACGCCTTCTCCATGGACAGGGCTTACCAAGAGTCCTCTTCCTCCACCCAGGAAAAGACATCTCTCCAGATGGAAATGTCCTTCACAAAAGGAAACCATGCCCTGATTTTAGAGCTCACCCTCCATTTGCTGGTTCTCACTGATCTTTAGCTCAAAATAATCCATTTTCCCAAGAGGCCTATTTTGGGATGGCACATTCTTGTATCCTTCAAGACTCTTAAACCAGCTGTGGTATGTAAAGTGCAATAGCAGAACTTTCCACTCTCCTGGTCCATCACCAAAAAAGCAGCATTAGGTGAAATGAATTTAAGATGGAAGGGGAATTGGTTGCAAAATAGGGTGTAAAACTTTACTTAAAAGCTATTTCTACTTATAGCATGTTCTCCACTACTATAATAGAATTACAGTTCAGTAATGGTTTGCTTACGGGCAAGCAATTAAGCACCTGCAGTCACTCCACAGGATGCAGATTTCACATGAATAGCTATTTTATAAATAAACAAATAGAAACACATACATGTAATGGCAAAGGCAAAGACTTCTTGGATTTTAAGTTTTAAAAAGATAGTTGCGCTCTTTTTCAAAAGTGAGTTGTTTTTGATGAGGCTCAGAAAATGATACCAAAAGGAAGGAATCTCGGTTAGCTTGAGTAATTGATCTCAAGCAATGTGAAAGGCTTAAAAGTTAGTTCAGAATTGAGGTCCATAAACTTTGTCCTCCACTCACCCACCCCCGAGCATGGAGAGGAATTTTTCTTCAAAGATCCCTTATCTGTTTATAGTCTAGACCTTCCGAAGAAGAAACCAATACCTCTGGTTCTTCTCTTGAGTTTCATTAACTTAGACAGAACTTTGTCGTTTATTTTTGAACCATTTATTTATGATTCACTGTCTGTTCTATGAGTCCACTAGACTTCACTTCAGGTCATATTGTAAGCTTCTCTAAACCCACTGAGATCCCAAGAAATGATTTTAAAAGTCATCTACATTCTTCATTCTTGCCCTCTCTTTTATGTATATAAAAAATTGTATATAACTTCTGAATCTTGAATCTTGTTGGGTGAGTAAATTGTCACTGGGGTGTAAATTATACCCAGGCTGAAATTTTCCCCCATTTGCTTGTTAATAAATTTGTATGCTTTCTTGTCTCTTTTATCCATTGTCATTTAATTCCAGCTAAACTTTCAGTGGGTAAATGGAAAATCTATTTTAACCTGTGCATTTTCTTATATAAAATCAGGTTGGAATTGTCCTTTTCATTTGCCAGAACAACAATTTATGATATCTTTCTTATTTTTGTCTGTTCTGTATAGCAATTGAATTATAAGACTTTTTGTGAATAACAATCATAGTATTCACATGCAAATAACAAGATGAAGGTTATTATAATTAAAATATGAGCAATGCCATGTAGTAAATATAAACATGTGATTTGCCAGATGTAGGCGGAGTTTGCTTTTGCTCGCCCATTCATCTTCGTATGTTTGATGGTCCATCCTGGGACAGCAAAACTGCCCCCTTGGCTCTTCTCCTAAGGTCCTCTAGTTCTCGAGTGTTCCATGTCTTTTGTGGAATAAAGACTTTTTTGTAATTTATTCAAATTCTGAAACAAAGGATGCTATAGTTTGCATTGAAACACTCCCCAGAGGTCCATGTGTTAAAGGTTTGGTCCCCAGCTTGGTGCTATTGGGAGATGTGATGACTGTACGCAGGGTTTTGGCCATAGTGGACAAGTACTCAAAAGGAATGCATGGCCCCCATTTCTTCTTCTCTGTTGCGTCTCAGTTATGGGATGAACAGTTTGCTCTGCTACTTGCTTCCACCGTGATGTTCTAGCTCTGGCCCAGAGCAGTAAGACCAATTATTCACGAACTAAAATCTCAAAAACTGGGAGTCAAAGTAAACCTTTGCTGTTTACAAGTTGATCACCTTTGGTGTGTGTTACCATAACAGAAAGCTGACTAACACAACCGATATTGAGCTTTGGCTTTCCCATGTGCCACATGAGTGACCCCACAGAAGCTGCATTGCATTTTGAAAACTGAATTTCTTCATGTGAAAAATGGGAACAGAAATAATAAGAGCTACTCTGGTGAATGTGGGTAATTTCCCCTCAGATGGTAGGCAATGGATCTCACAGAGAATTTTTCCTGGAAGACGCATCTACTTCCGTACGATCCATCACCTGTCAGCAGAAAGCTGTCTTCCCACGGGCCCCAAGAGGGTGCACATTCTACATCTAATCATGGATTGTGGGTGCTTGGGCCTCAATACTTTTTAATAAGGTTGAGGAAACCAGGTGAGGACTGAAAAGTGGTTCCATTAAAGCCTGGGGATAACAAAAGGAAATTACTTCATGGATTTGCAAATGATCTTTCCAACCTTAAGAGAAACTAAATGGTGCAAGGAGAGGAGACTGCATATGTGAAATCAATGGAAAAAAGAGGACAATTTTGGCTTCGTTAATTTAGAAAATATGGAATATAATTGAAAAGCATGTTGAATTTTCCCAGTTGTCTTATTTGGAAAACTCAGATTTTATATGAATAATCCATTAAAATGAGATAGAACATTTAGAAAATACAGTTGTAGAGCAATTAAAGCCTAGATTTTGACAAAAGATTTTTTTTAAGAGAAAGGGACAGTGAGAAAGAAAAAGAAAATCGATTCTTATTTAGTGTTTCATATTACCCTCGTTGCTGTGACACTTCATTGTGAATGTGGTGCTTGGGTTTGAACCTGAATCCCTGTGCATGCTAAGTAAGTACCAAAATTGCTGAGCCACTGCTCCATCCCCTTGACAACAGTTTTATCTGAGCTTGATTATCTGACCACTGGCTTTGAGACTTCAAAAAAAGTATTTAGCTTCTTAAAGATCACTGTCTTCACTAATAATAAAAATTATAATGGTAGCAGTTACTTCAGATCCTCTACTTACTACATCATCTGGCATGGAATTAATGCATAGTATAATAATAAGAAAAGCAGAGCTGAATTTAAGGGTACCAGAAAGAGTGACCAATGAAATTGAAGTTCTTTAGAAAGATAGACAATGTATTTTAAAGGCAAACTTACACAGGGTTTGGAGCAGTGGCTCGGCGGTTATGGTGCTTGCCCAGCATGCTCCAGTACATGGGTTCAAACCCCAGCATCCACCTACACAACTAAGTGTGGGAGCAACGAAAGCCATGTGAAAAACACAATAAAAATTGATTCTCCCTAGCTCTCTCTCTCTCATTGTCCATTCTTAAAAAAAAAAGTTAAACTTACAGTAACTCAAAGAAGAAATCTAGTCATTCTATCTCCTTAAAAGGTTTAAAATTCTACGAAATCAACCAACTCTTCCCAAATGTATTTATCAAAGTTTACCCAAGAACACTTTTCTTGATTCCTTGGGCTTAATAAAAAACAAATTACTCCAATTTTCTGCAGAAAAATGAAGGCAGAATTTATGAAGAAATGACATAAGTAACTTCTTATCCTAAAGTATTATGCAAGCTTTTTATTAGAATATAATTTGTGGTTGCTTCTTGTTTAACCTGTTTAATAAATTAATTTCACCTGAAATATTTTTGCATATTAAACACTTTCTACGGTATTTTATTTTAGATAAAATCTGGCATTTGTAGTAATTTTTACACTGAATACTAGATTTTCATTCCATTTTCTGTTAAAATGTTTAATTATATCTCAAGGAAATAAATATCAGGTTATTGGTTCGTATAATTCTGACCTAATATAAATTTCAGAGAGACAACCAAAAACAGTTAAGAGATCTTACCTCTTCCTAAAGCCTGATATTTAGCTTTGAAAATCTTAATTACATGATGAATCACATGGACAAACTATTTCTCTATCATTTAATTTTCATTGAGTACATGTTTAGGATAGCATTAGCATGTTAGTTACCTTTATTTACTGTAAATAAAGCACTTGACAAGAACAACTAAGAGGAGGGAAAGTTTTTTTTGGACTAATGGTTTTTGAAATTTAGTCCGCGGAGAGTCAATTCCATTACTCTGCATCTGAGGTGAGACAGAATATCATGGTGGAGAAGTACTTCTCCATTCTTGATGGCCAGGAAACACAGAGATCAAGGGGAAGACACTGCAGAACATGAGCTCTTCAGGCCATGACCTCAGTGATCCACTTCTTCCAACCACAACCCATGGCCTACAGTTGCCACCTACTTAATCCATTCAAATGGAATGGACTGATTAGGTCACTTATTTCATAACTTAATCATTCCACCTCTTAATATTTCCGCTAAACTGACACAGAAGCTTTAGGGGAGACCTCATATCCAAATCATAGCATTTAGATAAAAGGAATTATTGTATTAATAAAAATAACAGACCAATGAGTAACGATCTATTACTTCTGGGAGTTATTTGCATCCTACAAATTACAGCTTGGATATGTGGTGTCTCTTAAAAAGCTTGTATGATATGTGAAGCTGGAATGTTCAGAAATGCAATGATTAGATAATGAGAGTTGTAACTGAATCAATGGATCAATCCATTTGATGGATTAATAATTTGAATGATCTTCTGAGTTGTAGCTGTAGGCAATTGGATGTGGTTAAAGGAAGAAAGACACTAGAGCTGTGCCCTTGGGGATTGTGTTCTAAATCCCTGACTCCTTGCTTGCTGTCTTTGATTCCTGGCTACCATGAGCTGGTGACTTTATACAAGAAAACTTTCTGCCATAATTTTCTACCTCATTCAGGCCCAGGGCAATGGAGTCAGGGGACCAAAGACTGAACCTCTGAAAATGTGAGGCCTAAATAAACCTTTGCTCTTCTAAGTTGTGCTTATCATGCATTTGGGTCATAGTGGTGGAAAGCTGAATAACACCACACATATTTTTTCCTACACATTTTGTTAGAATCTGAGCATGCCTTCTTTCCACAAAATACAATTAAAATTAATGTCAATTGGCTTCTTGTTTGTCCTTATTGTTACCCAAAGGAATTTGACCAAAATAGAGGAGATTAATGAGTGAAGTTCAAGCTCACATTATGTCACATACACTGAAAACCTTGCCAAGTTTAAAGTTGAATTAGGAACTGACATTAAACCTTGAAAAATTGGTTGTAAAGGGTAGAATAGCAACTAAAATTTACAACAGAATAAAATGTTAGGCTCACTAATAAATGTCCAAGGAGAACATATACTCTAAGAGAGTAGACTCATTCCAAGGTTATCTTAGATTTCATAGAAACATTTCTATTAAGTTCTTACATAAAAAGTGAAGAAAGACAAGAATGTTTTAACATTCACATAAGAAATTTCATTCCTCTGAAATTACTACAAAATTGCTAATAATTTATAAAGTATAGTATTCTAATTATGAGGTTCTGAGAGTTCTACTGCAATCAGTAGAAATGGAAATGTAGAATGCATAAAATTGATAAATAATATATTTTATCCAAAATAAAAGCACCATGAAGAAGGCAAGTCTTACACATTTTCCAGACAGTTCATTCCTTGACATTTTCAAAGATCTGACCTCAAAATCTTAGAGCTAAACCCACCTTGCCTAGATAATATTGGACAGGACATTTTTTTTTATTTTTATTTTTTTAGATAAAGAATATTTTATTTACTATTTTTTATTAGAAGTATATAGAGGGCTTTGTCCCCTTCCCCCACTCTGGGGGAAGTCTGCTCTTTTCCCTATGCTTTACTTCCTATGCTTTCTATAATAAAACTTGTCTACTACGCTTGAAAAAAAAAAAGAAGGATATAGAGATACAGTGGAGGGGGAAACATTATCAAAACAGTAGCAATCAATGTATATAAACTTTGTTACCCAGGGGTAATGCCAAAGCATAGATAAACCACCTTGGGTTTCACCTGTTGCAGTTTCCCCCAGAAGAACTCATGCGTTAAATGGGTAGCTCATGGAAGAATGACATCGGCTTCTGGGATGGTTCCCCCATCCTCCCAATCACCAGACTCCTATGAGTTCTTCATATACCCTCCCCCTCCCCATCCCCCTACCTACATCTCCAAGTATCCTAGAGAGCCATCCCCCTATTACTCTGAAAATCATTCAATTTGAGGTTTTGTTAGGTTAGCCATCTGCCCTACTGCTTCCCCATATATGCTAGCATCAACAGATTAGAGAAACCATTCGGCCCTTGAGTTTCAGAGCTTGGGAGACTTCACTAAGCATAATTCTGTCCATCTCCATCCATTTGATTTCAAAAGCCATAATATCATCCTCTCTAATGGCCGAGTAGTATTCCATAGTATATATGTACCAAAGCTTTTGTATCCACTCGTTAAGTGAGGGGCATCTGGGTTGGTTCCATAACCTAGCTATAGTAAATTGAGCTGCTATAAACATTGATGAAGCCACATCACTATAATACGCTGATTCTAAGTCTTTTAGGAAAATTCCCAGGAGTGGGATAGCTGGGTCGTAAGGTGGTTCCATCCTTAATTTTTTGAGGATTCTCCATACAGCTTTCCGTAGTGGCTGAACCAGTTTGCAGTCCCACCAGCAGTGTAGTAGTGTTCCTCTTTTCCCACAGCCTCTCCTGCATCTGTTGTTGTTTGTATTCTTCATTTTTGCCACTCTAAAAAGAGTGAGGTGGTATCTCATTGAAGTTTTGATTTGCATTTCCCTTATAGCTAATGATGAAGAGCATTTTCTCATATATTTATGGGCTTTCTGGACTTCCACTGGAGAGAAGTTCCTTTTGAGATCTTTAGCCCATTTATCGATTGGATTATTTGCGAGTTTGGAGTTTAGTAGCCAGGACATTTTTAAATGATAATTACAGAAGGTAAATGCAAGAAGAAAATACACTCTGTAGCACTGCATGGAGAGTTAATGTTTTAATACTGACAATCATTTTAACAAAGAAAAGTGATTCTGAATTGTGAAATATCACAACAATTCAAAAAATTGTTCAGTACGATCTCCTCCTCCCAAATACTAGGGCAATGTGTGCTCTCCAGCAGTAAAAAAGTGAGGGTGGATCATAGATATGACCCAAATTTGAAAAAGCATTTAATTCCCATTATAAATTAACTGCCCTTGGTATTTTGCACAACATGCAAGAAGCAAACTGCCTATACCCTTGCATCTGTCTAAATAGAAATTGCAGTAGCAACAACTGTAGAATTGTCTTGATGAGAATGGAGGGGCATTTCAAGTTAAAACTGGGAGCAATTGTTGAATCAAGAAATTAAGAATGTTCTGCAAGTATTGACAAATGCCCTCACTCAAAAACATAATGTTGCAGTGTGGACTGGCATGTGCTGCTTGAGCAGCTCAGCAAATTAATGAGCAGATCCAAAAAGAAGAGCAAGCTGGAGACACTTCAGCTGTGTCTGGTTAGTAGTGAAAGTCAAAAAACTATTTTACACTTATTAATAACACACATATAGAACTCACTGTGTGACAGGCACTGATCCAAACCTGCTAAAAATGCTTACTGTAATCATCCGCACTAAAACCTACGAGATAGGGACTCACATTACCTATGTTTTGCAGATGGGGAAACCAAGGCATAGTGGTCAAACACTTTGCCCAAGGAAACAGAGCCCAAAAGTAGTTTTCTAAGGAATGGAAGTCAGATACTCTGTCTTTCAGAGTCTGTACCATCAACCACAAAGATTTGCAGAATATTAAATAGGACTCTATCCCAGTTTTAGCAGAGGATTAAAAATGAATAGGAAAAAAATACCAAAGAACAAACTAGTACAAGTGCTTCCAGATTCCAAAGGTTGCACTTTGCTGTATTGCAGAAATTCTCAATCAGTGTTCCATGGGTTATACTACACTAAGGAGTGGCTAGTTTCCCAGTAGTAACTCTTCCAACAAGGACTAATTTGCTCAAGTCACGTGATATTGCAGTTAGGCTGGGGCTTCTCCTTCAACATCTCCACTCTATGACATAGGATGGTGGCAAACGCTTTATCTAGAACACTTCCAGTTGTCATCTCAGAGGGAAAGGGGGCCCTGATTATATGTACCTGTGACATGTGACCCTTGTGCCATCTACTCACAACATTTTGGACAGAAATACTTACAGGAATCTGCCAACTGAAGTGGGGTTGTGAGGACAAAACACTTGCATGGCAAGATCAACAAGGGCAGAGCAACATAGAAGAGTTGGAGAACTAGAACGAGGAGCAGCAGTTATGGCCACTCCCAAGGTAACTTTGATCTCCTTTTCAAGACTTCACCCTTTATCCACCCAATTGTAGAAGAGCCTGAGTAAAGTGACGTGGAAAGTGAGTCTGTTGATAAAACACCCAAAGTACATGTGTGGGAGTACTCTGGAATTGCCATTGCCCCTTACCCATGAAAGAAAGGAGATGATCAGGGGCTGGAGCATCGGCTCGGTGGTTATGGTGCTTGCCGGCATGCACAAGTACACAGGTTCAAACCCCAGCACCCACACACACAACTAAGTGTCAGAGCAATGAATGCCATGTGAAAAACTCAATAAAAATTGATTCTCTTTGTACCTCTCTCTTTCTCTCTCTCTGCTCTCACTGTCCTTCTCTCTTTAAAAAAAATAAAAAGAAAGGAGATGATCACTGTCCTCGTTCCAAACCTAAGGAAGCAGTTTTGAAGCTTGGTTCATGCCCTCTGGAGTTCGGGGACACAGTGAACTGAGACTGTATCACAGATTAGCAACTGTCCAAGTGAGGCCAACTGAAGCAGCTCAGCAGAGAAGAGGCACTCAGGAGAGACGAGTTTCCTATGGAATAGAGATGAGCACTTGCACGAGAGAAAAGAGCACGCAGGAGGAGCGGGTGAGTGTTCTAGAGACTTCTTCAATTGCTTTTGTACAAGACCAGCTTGGGGATGGAAGAGTACTTGAGAACAAGGCCAGGTGGAAATGATCTGAGAACAAAGGTCACTTGAGAGAGACCTACAAAGCCAGCCAGAGTGTGTGTCCTCCTGCAGGGTGATAGCTCCAGGAAGGGGGGATTTGTGGAAAGAAGAAAGCATTTCACCAATGAGGGTCATCTGAACCTATGCTCCCCTCCTCAGCAATTCTTCTGCATACTCCTCTCCCGAACGGAGGAATCAACACAAGTGGTGGTTTGGGGTAAGGCGTGTGTATGTCCATAGATGGGGTCTATAAGTGTGGGGAGCAAAGGCAAGAAGTTGACCATGCTCCCTTCTTCCGCTGTGGGCTGAGCTTACCCTAGGCCAGGCTGAGCTGTGGGGGGGAAGGGCCAGGAGTGAGTGCAGAAGCCAGGAGAAAGAATGTCCTATGGTTTAGATCTTGAATGCCTGGAAGCTTGGTCCCCATGGTGTTGCTGTGGGGAAGTGGTGGACGAACCATCAGTATATGGGCCCTAGTGGACTAGGTAATCTGGGGGATTCCCTTTAAGAAGACTGTGAGGCAGTGGTCTCTTCCTCTCTCCCTTTTGCTTCCTGGTCCTGAAATGGGTGGTTTATCCCACCATGCTCTCCTGCCATTGTCATTGGTCACCTGCATCAGAGGTCCAACACCATAGGCCCACCTGGTCTTGAACTGCAATCTCCAAAACCATAAACCAAAATAAAACGTTTTTCTTTATCTCTCAGAATATTTGTTACAGTGCCAGAAAGCTGTCTTATAAGGTATAGTCATTGTGAATGAGGTTCAGAAAGACTTTTGTAACTCTTAGCTAAATATGAGGCTATTTGGTGACTAAAGTTAATGGAAAATGTTCATACTCTATGAGAATGAACGGATCTGTCTGTGATCTCATTCACTGGGAGAGCAAGAACCTGCCACACAGAAGTCAGCATTGCTTCTTGATGGCTTCTAGAATTTTCCTCTTCCCAAGTACAGTAGTCCTTCCTTATCTATAATTTTAGTTACCTGCCATCATAGTGTGAAAATATTAAGTGGGAAATTTGAGAAATAAGCAGTTCCAGAATGAAAACAGTACGTCTTTTTTGTTTTTTTAAGAGAGAGAGAGGGACAGTGAGAGAGAGAAAGACAGAATCAATTTTATTTAGTTTTTCATGGACTTTTGTTGCTCATTCACCTCATTGTGTGCGTGGTGCTGGGGTTCCAGCCTGCATACTCGGAGATGCAAGGCAAGTGCCGTAACCACTGAGCCACAGCTCCAGCCCAAAACAGTAAGTCTTAAATTGTACATCCCTGAGTATCATGAGAAAATCCAATAAGCTGAAAAGTCTTAAGAGCAAAAACGAAGTTTACTGCGGTAAGAAAGATTTGGGGCATAGAATAGTAACATGGAAGCCATTTCAGACTTGCATTCTTATTTTCACCTGTCATCTGCCTGTCTGTCTATCTCTCTCCCCGCCTCTGTCTTTCCTCTGTTCCATTTCTCTGGAAGACTCAACTGATACGGTACATTGCTGCCTCATCCATCCTCACCCTCTGAACTCATTAATTCAACTTCTGCTAATGGCTTTCACAGCTCAAAGGTCTAGTACAGAGTCCTGCTGCATTTAGTCATCACATATCCTTAGTCTCCTTCCATTAGGAATTCCAAACTTAAGGCTCCCCTCCCACCCCACCAATCAGGATTTATTTTTAAGACTAGAGATCAGGCTTCTTAGGGAATGTTCCTTATTTTATATTTCCCTGTTGTTGGAGCATCAGGTGTCTTAGATCGTGTGCCTTGTCTTTGAAGTGATGTTGAAGGACTATCTTTTAAGTGACCTTTGGCTCTTCTCAGGACATCCTGTTAGGTGGCACACAGTGCTGACTGGTCCCTTTTCTGATTATGTTACCCTTATCACTGGATTAAGGGGCAATCTGCCAATAGTGTTCATTGAAAAATCACTCCATCTTTCTAATTTATAGTTTTTTGTTGAGAGGTAATATGAGACCACATAGACACTATTCGTGAATCCAGAGAACTCTATTTAATGTGTTTGTATTCATTCAGTGGATTATAATTTTACTGTGTATTTTGGTGCTTGAACTAACCAGGAAGTGCCAGTAGGAGTCATTATAAGACATAATCTTCATTATGAGACATAATCTTCCATGGAGGACTTCTTCCATTCTCACACATTTCACACTCATTTTGCCTTTTCCTTGCTACAGTTAGAGACTCACCCATTTCTACAAGGAGATAGAACTTCCCATAGGTGAAGACAGTATGGAAAAGCCAAGATCTTGGCATTAGGTGTTCTTGCTACCTTTGGAGCACCTTCATGGTCAGAGGGAGGGGCTGTCCCATGAAGTGTGTATGTGTGTTGCTGTGAATGACTGCTTTTGTTTCTCCCCCAATTCACATGTTGCAATTCTAAACCCTAAAGTGATGGGGTAAGGTGGTGCCACCTATGTGAGGGTGAAATCTGCTATACTTTAGATCTTTGGTGTCTCCCACACGTCCATATGTTAAAGGTCTATTCCCCAGGGTGGCCCTGATGGGAAGCATTAAAAACTTTAAGAGTTTGGGCCTGGCAAGCAGCCCTTAGGTCACTGGGGATGTGCCCTCAGAGGAGCTGGTGGGACATGCCTCCTTCCTCTTACTTCTAATTCTGTAGCCATGAGGTGAACATTGTGTCTTCCGCCACTTCTTGTTGCCATGATGTGTTGCTTCACCAATGGCCAAATTGTAGTGGAGCCAAGCAATCATGGTGGTAAACTCCACGTTCTGAGCCAACACAAGCCTTTTCTCTTTATAAGTCAAATATCTCAGGTATTTGTTATAGTACTAGAAAGCTAAAATAATTAGTGTCCTTATGAAGCGACAGCAGAAGACTGTTCTCTCCCTGTCTCTGTCATGAAAGAACATAGCAAAAGGATGTGAATCTGAAAAATCGTAAAAGAAGCCCTTAATAAAAACTGTACTGATCAACACCCTGGTTCGGACTTCCCAGCTTTCAGAACTTTGGGGAATAAATGTCTGCTCTTTATTTCACCAAGTCTCTGGTAATTTATTTTAGTGACCTAAGTATCGCGTCCCCTCTGCCTGCAGAGAAAACATGACACGCAGTTGAGAGACACACAGAGCAGCAAGCTTCTTTATTGAGTGCCTCTTCTCTTCTCCTCTTCGCCTGAACTCCCTCTCCCCGGAAATCCGCCCACATATATACAGCTCACAGCACACGTGACCAATAGATTCATATGCACCAATGGGCTCCTGACTTTTTTCTAAATGCCACGCAAGCACACTACAGCCAGCTTCTACTTCCTCAAAGAACTGGGTGGCGCCCTAGCCTCAGGCGCCATCTTGGCATGCCGGATCCCGCTCCCGACAGCTCCCCCTTTTTTATTTATTAAAATGGCTAGGACCGTGCCTGTTTTAGGTTGCCGACCCTCACTACTCAGGCTTACCCGTCATCAAGCACTCCTCCTGGCCGAGGAGCCTCTGTCTTAGGTTGCTCTGGCGCGGGGTCAGTCTTACCCGTCTCTGACTACCGGTCCATCATGCTTAGCCAATTTGTGGGGAGGTACCAGTGTCAAGAGACATCATAGCTTGGACCATAAGTTGTTGTTGGTGTTGCTGTTGGCGTCTAAAC
>PVKS010018575.1:26755-39978 GCA_004027875.1 Aplodontia rufa | reverse complement strand
ATAAATTTAAAAAATAAAATAAATAAAATAAGTCATACAGTGCTGTGTGCACATATTTGTACCAGGGTGGAGCTCTCTTCTTTTCTCACTGCTCCAGCTTTGGTTGTTTTACTTATGAGAAATTTAAGACTTTAGGAAAGTTCAAAAAATTATATAACAATAACCACCTACATTAACATGGTGCTGAATTCACAATTATTCTGTGATTATATTTGATTTGTCTTTTCCTTTTTTAAGAAGTAAATCCCCATGCAATTCCTAACCTTTGTAACCATATCTCTTGCTTTCTCCATAAGCTCAATTGTCTTGAGGTTCCCAGAATCTATAGGGTTCCTTGAACTATACTTTGAACACATGGATCTAGCCACATAACTCCATTTCATAGAGGAAGAGACTGGATAGCAGGGGAAGGAAAGAAGGGGTTTGCCCTGAGTCCCAGAGGAACACCACAGGTGAATGTGGAGCAAACCCAGTTTCTGACTGCCTGCCTATGCCTATGCCTGTGACCCTGCAGCATGGATTTCACCTGGTCATTTACTGACTTTCAGGTGAGGATGAATATGCTGAGCTTCATACACCTGAGTTTCACAGACAGACTTGGTCTGGCCTCTCAAACTCTGACTCTGAAATTCAAGGCACAGAGTCTGCCTCAAGTTAATACCACACATCTCATACATCATAAGGGTGAGACCTCAGCAGGGAATCTGGGACCAGGCAACATAGCCCAGAACCTGGCAACATAGACCACGGGAGGATCCTCAGTGTCTCCTGATCCTTTCTGTTGGGGCGAATGCCAAGAATATGGACTCAAAGAACAGATTTGTCTTTCTTCCCTCCAGATGGAGTGTGCTCGTTAACCTTAATTACCAGGCAAGCACATGTCCCATCCAACTCAAAGTAAGGACAGGACTCTCAGGGGGGAACACATCAAACTTTGCTGTGGTTCCCTGGGAGCTGAGCTGCTAGCCTTCTTGGGGTCTGCTCAGTGGTTCCCAACATAATGGCACCTTTATTCAGCACCCAGTCTGCCTAAGCAAGATGCTCCATCTGCCATCCCTTCTTGGGGTAGGGAGGTGAATGTTTAAGAGTCAGGGATTCTGACTTGGGCTATTGAATACTCCTCAAGGTAAGTGGTCACTGGGCTGATGAAGCATATTTGTGAAGGCATCCTTTTTCAGAGTAGCACATTTAGTAGCAGCCATAAGTGGAAGAGTACTACTAACTGCTGTGAGAAAAGCCAGAGGACAATATGAAAGATCCAAACAAAGGACCTAGAAACAAATACCTGAGTTAGGATTTTAGGGGGAAAAAAACCTAGAATAGAGCAGTCACAACTAAAGGGTACATGAATCCAGTATGTATTTGCAAACTAAGGTAATTAATTCCTCAGGGCTGGCCTGGCACATACATTGGAAGAATCTCAACTCATCCTCTGTCTTTTACAACTTTTTTATTTGGTTGAACCTAACTTGGACTCACACGTAATTTTTTTTAAAAAATGCTTGTTTATCTTTTAAATGCTTTTATTTGTACATTATAGTTATACATAATAGTGGGGTTTATTTTAATATATTCATATATGCATGGAACATAAATTTCTCCATTTCAGTCCCCAGTACTTCCTCTTTCCCTTCCCTCCTCCTTCCCTTATTCCCCTTTCTCTATTCTACAGGTCTTCCTTCTGTTTATTTATTGTTTTTTAAATTGGTACTTTATAGATATACATGAAGGTAGAATTTGCTGTGGTTTATTCATATACGTACATAGCATAATTTGGCCAATTTCATTCTGCAGTTCTATAACAGTGATCTACTTCATGCTTCAAATATAGTTTTTGCTTCTCTGCTACTGCAACTTATTTTTAAAATGACATATTTCTTTCTCTACCTCTCTCCTTCTTCCTCACTTATCTCTCCCCCTCCCTCATCTCAAGGGAAGCAGTATTATTTTTCTTCACCATCCTAGGCAGAGCTCTCTGTCCTTGAACACACACCCACCACATGAACCAAATAATTCGGACTTTGGAGAGGGTACCATAAGATCTCAGAAATGACTACATACAAAATTAACAAGTGAATTACAACTCTGGACAGAGAACAACTGGAATGTAGCCTTTGAATCGCCTCTTTAAAAACTCCCTATTCTCCTTGATAGGCAGAATCACAAGTCCCTTGTGTTTCTCCTTTGCTAGCAAAGCAATAAACTTTTTTTTTCCTTTTTCTTAAAACTGTGTCCTTGGGGTTGGGAATTTAGCTCAGTGGCAGAGCATTTACCTAGCACACGCAAGGCCCCGAGTTCAGTCCTCAGCCCTGAAAACAAAACAAAACAAAACGTGTCCTTGTTATTGGATTGGCGTTGGGGACAAGGACCAAACTTTCTGTAACAGTTCTTCCCTTTTCCCACCATTCCCCCAACTTCTCAATCCCCTTCCTCTACTCCACCCATCTCCTATTTATCTACTCCCAGCCCTGTTTTTACTTATTTTGCTCTACCTTCTGCATAGGAGAGAAAATATTAGACCCCTGACTTTCTTTGTCTGGCTTATGTCACTTAGCATCACATGCATCTTTGATAACATTTACTAAAATGCTAATCAGGACCATTTTACATTTCATAAATATAACATTTTGTTTTTTAAAGCACTGATATAACTATTAATGCAAACTTAAACTTTAAAAAAAACAGTTATGATTATAAACCTGCTTGAATAGCTATGAAAAATGTTCTTATCATTCAGGCTGTTTCAGGAATTCCACCTATCATCCGGTAATGTAAGCACAAGCCTGGCAAGTCAGAATTTTTTCTTCAACTGACCTCTGAGCATCTTCAGGTTTGTTCACTCACTGCCTCCAGAACTGCTTTTTGTTCTCTGGTGACAAGGTGACCATGAGGCAAATAGCCAGATTTATTCTAGACAGTGTACTAAATGTTAATATTAATCATTAATACCAATTTAACTACTAATACTACAAACACTATAGTATTCATTAAGCATGTCTCCTCAATGTAAGCAAAACTTGTTGCATCAGAAAAATTGTTTTCCAGTTTTGCATTGGTTTCCTTTCTTTCTTTCTACATGAGGGGTGGTGGGGATTGAACTCTGTGCCTTAGGAATGCTAAGTAAACACTCCACTACAGAACTATGTCCCCAGCCCAGTTCTGTGGCTTTCTGTCCTACCGTAGCCAGAGAAATTTGGCATGTACTGGAAGAGAGGGATTTGCCCTTTCTGCTACATGTCTTGACTTGGTCTCTTGTGTCACTTTTGTCCCTGGGCATGTATCTAATGAAATGATAAGATGATAAAATCTGTATTGTCCATAGGGCTTTGGTATCTGTTTGGAAGACTGATCTTTGGGATGCTTGCTCAAGGCCATCCCATTCCCAGTGACTCAGACTCAACAGCTTTACTTTCTGTGCCAGTGTGTTTGTTTCTGACCCTGCAAGTATCTCAGTCTGCTTGAGCCTCCATAACAAAATGCCACAGACTGAGAGGTTAAACAGACACTTAAACAGATATATCACAGTTCTGGAAGTTGGAACTCCCAGACCAAGGTCAAGATGCAATGAAGACCCTCTTCCTGACTGGCAGGTGACTGTCTTTACTGTGTCCTTGCATAGCCTTTCTTTGGTGTGTGTTCTTATAAGACCACCAATATTATTGAGATGGGATCTTATTTAATCTTAATTACTTCCTAAAAGCCCTATCTCCAACTATCATCATATCACATTGTTAGGGGTTCATCATATGATGCTTTCAACATACACTTTCTTTTTTTCTTTTTTTGGTGGGATAAAATTTAGTTCAGAGCAATAAGTTCCTTAAGGGCAGGATCTGACTCTGACTGAGGAGCATGCACTTGGGTTCACACCTGTTAAGTTAGCTCATAGAAAATGCCATACTGATGCCTGCTTGTTTTCCTCCAGGAATCAACAGTAGGAAAATAAGGGTATTGAAGAAGCAAGCCATTGATCACTGTAGGGATAAACAGAGTACTGTAAGGACATTGTGCATTCCCTTAGAGTAGGAAAACTCCTGCTGACCATGAGCAGTAATCAGCTGGTTCTATAAATAAAAGTGGAGCCATTGCAAAATGTGACCTGTGTGAATCACATCCACAGCTGGCAAATGGGTTAAGTGGGTGGCATTTGCTCAGGTCAGAGGACACTCCAGTGTGATAACCCCCACCAATCACATTGTCCAGTGGTATGCACTTTGTGATCTCACTCCTCTATCAGAACAATTAATAGGATTATCGGCGAGGGATGATAAGTACCTGGTAATAGATGATTAAAACCATGACAGTTGTTGAGATTGCAGAGGTGAATGGAAGGAATGTGGTTAATGGAATGTGGTACTATGTTAGGGCTTATCTTTCAATACCTAAACATTTCTAGTATCTTAGAAGCCTTCCAGAATAAGAAGGAAGTATGAAACAGCACTGTTTTTAGATAAAAGTAAGAAAGGGGACTATTTATGCTGATAGAATGTCTGATCATTATATGATACTTCATAGCACACCATTACAGTTCTGCTGTGTCAATTTATGATATGATGATGCTCTTGCTACTGCTCTCCATCAGGTTTCCCTGGGTTCACTTCACCATTCTGCAGCATAACCACTCACTCATGAATAATTTTCTTTCAGAAATCCACAACTATGTCTTCCTAGAAGCCCACACTTGGGCTACCAGAGTTTCTCTGCCCATGTATGCAGAATGCTGCAAGTGTCTAGGAGTTATATCACCACAGGGTGGCCCATGGCTAATGATTGACTCCTGCAGGAGAATCAAAGTCCAACTCACTGGTCTTAAGGGGTACAAATTCTGTAGTGTTACTTATACTTCAGGGCATTTAGGACAAGGTGAGACTTGTCTTTCACCTGAAATTGCATCTTAACTGAGATTCTTGCCTTTCTTTCCCTGCCTCTTCCAGTTCTCTGGGATCTCCCAGAAGAGTCTATAGATCCTTGGATATGAACCATTATCTCAGAGCCTTATTTGGATGACCTGGCCCAAGTCAAAAAACATTAATTTCCTGTATTTGTCCCATACTTTAATTCAAGATGTCAAATGTCAATTGGAAGTCAAACTAGGTAGCATAATATATTCAAGGTGAAATAAGACCCAGTTCTTGCCTTCAAGGATTCTTAGCCTATCTGAGCAGAAAAAGATGTAAAAATTAGAACATATATTGTCAGGAAATCATGTCATGTTCTAGAGAGAAGTCCAATGGTGAGACCAGATAATCTTTCACTAGTGTTGAATATTTAGTGTCACTCATGGGTCCTCACTCACCATCTTATCAGAAGCCAGAAATAGAGATGAGATTATCCAGAAAAGATGTTTAGAGGGCCCTTCTGTCTAGTAGAATGAATCCCCATGACATACATGGGAGATCTACAAAATTTCTGAGATTGTTCTATCAGTGGAAACACTGCAAGGCTGTACTAAACTGAAGAGACAAGATGAAATGAGAGAAGGTATTCCTAAAATTCTACAGGTAGAAAACATGCTGATAAAAACCAACAAACATATGCTGTACTTCAAGAAAGAGGATGATTCTGTGGGAAGAGCTGTGGCCTAGACAGCAGAAATGGTAGTGCCTTGAACTACATAGCATTAGCCTCAGGCTTTGAAAATTAAGGAAATTTTTCTGATTGGATTTTGAAATTTGTTGGGACTGTGTCTATTCTTCCTTCAATCATTTTTTTTCTCTTTTGAAATGAGAATGTGTACAACATTTATCCTATGCCTGTACTACCACTGTATTTTCTTCTTTGTAATTTTATTGAGGAGTTGAGTTGTACAATCATAAATTCATATGTAGTAACAATATGATATGCCCTGATCCAGAATCACCCACAGCCCAGTCTCCCGACTCTTCTATATTTTCCCTTATAACAGATATAAATGTCTTCATTGTGTATTTTCTAGAATTAAATGATTGCATAAGTATTATTTGGCTTTATTATTGATTCCCCCATTAGATCCCCCCCATCATCCCTCTTTTTCCCCCTTCCTCTCTCCTATTCCATCCCCCCACCCAACACACACATACATATCTATGGTTCCCCTAGATTATTCGTTGCTTCGACTTTGGTGAGTCTCATACATGAGCTTGACCTTTCACCCACGCCTAGGTTTTGCTCTAGCCTCCACAAATGAGGGAAAACATGGAGAGAAACTTTCTCCAGGGTGAATCCTACCCAGAATCCCAGAATCTCGCCCATACCTGATTTAAATGAGATTTGGGACTTTGAAGTGATGCTATATAATGGGTTGAAACTTTAGGGAGTGTTGGAATACAGTGAATGTAGGGCAGACATAATTATTTGGGGGCCAGAGAGTAGAATGTGGTAGGGTGAATATATTATATAAGTCCACAATATATTCCTTGGAGCTTGTGAGCATTATATGGCAGAAGGGACTGTGAAGATGTGATTAAGTTAAGGATCTTGAGATAGTGCAACTATCCTGCATTACCTGGGTGGGCCCACTCATAAAGAGTGGGACAGAGGGGGATTTGGCTATAGAAGCAGAGAAGGCAAAGTGAGCACAAAAGAGAGACTGGGAAAATGTGGCCAGGAGCCTAGAAATGCTGGCAGCCTCTTGAAGTGGGAGAAGCAAGGAACTGTATTTTCCTCTAGAGCCTTGAGAAGGAAATGGACACCGTGATTTTTGGTCCCTAAGACTTATTTTGAACTAAGATTCAGAACAATAAGTGTGTTGTGTTGTTTCAAGGCACCAAGTTCAAGGTATTTATTATAGGGACCACAGGAAACTAAAACATGTAGTCACTGCGGAATTTTAATATAATGACTTCTGTATATAATCCTTTTGATTTTTACATCCAATCTATAAAAAACGGGCTATTTTTGCTCTATTCCCCCAAGTTTAGAGAAATGAAAACAAATCAATCAAGGACACACAAGAACATGATGTTTAGCTACTAGATGAGAAGTGACTCACCATTCCTCCTCATTCCTAGATGAATGTCTGAAAAAACTGCACCTTAAAATGGAACCAAAAACCAAAATGATGTTTGCCAACTTTGGGCACTGACTGCCAGACAAAGAATCCAGCTGGAGAAAGGGAAGAAAAAGAAGTTACACAAAGTTAAGAGAGCTTCATCAGTAGTGTTGGTGAGACATGGACCCTGATGCAGCGGGAGATGTAGATCCCCCTTCCTGACTTGCTAGCTTAACTGGTCATGTGGTCCTAGCTCTGGTGCTGGCAATAGCACAAAAGAAGCCAGAGTAAAATCATCAGAAAAGACCATGGTAGAACTGGGGTGAGGATTCTGCTTGTCTTTGTACTAAAAGATCCATTCCTTGAGGCAGCCTTAGTGACTTTTTGTCCCTTTCAGAATCATTCTAAAGAATAAAACACCTGAAGAATGGCCACTAGCTTTCCACTGTTTATGAAGGACAGAAGTGGAAAAAACAATACTACTACATGCTAGCTCCACAATGCCTCCTAAGACAATGTGACACCATGGAAAACTCATGCAGGAGACAGATGCACCTGGCTCCAAATCTTGTGTGCATAAATGGAGGACCTGGAAACCATTACCTCTGTACGGCTTCAATCTCCTTGTCTGTAAAATAGGGCCAGCCATGCCTATCTTAGAGTGTTTCCGTGCTAATCAAGTCAAAGAATTGTCCTTTGCGCTCCCACATCTTTTCCAGTTCTCCCATTAACACAGGGACAAGATGCTCTCTGGAAGCTCCTGGCTGCTTCCAGCTGTAAAAGACCCTGTTCTCCTCAGAGCCCTCTTTCTCTCTGAGTTTTACTACCTGTGATTACTGCAATTTTGGACCTGTAACTAGTTGGATTCAGCTTGTTTTGGTCTCTCTTCTGTCCCCAAGTCACCCGCTTGGCTCACAGATTCAGTATGTATATGAGAACCTAGTGAACCATTTATGTTATTTCAAATTTTAATTATGAGAAAATACTCCAGCAAGCATTCTTATACAGGTAGTTGTAGGCCAGGTTTTTATCTGTAGGAATTCTAGACTCATATAATAGGCATATCTCTAGCTTTATTATATATTTCCAGTTTTTCCTCCAGAGTAGTTGTTCTGATCCACTTTCATCAGCAGTCTTAGGAGTGCCTGCCACTGCCCATCCTTGGCATGACTCTTTGTCCTGTCAGCCTTAAACTTTTGTCATTCTGGTAGGTGTGAATGGAATGCCATTGTGTATTTAATTGGTGATTCTCTAATTTCCAATGGTGATAAGCATCTTCTTGTCATTGTATTGAGCATATAGTTCTCCCATTTTGAATTGGTCACATTAGGTTGATTGTTTTGTTGTTATTTATTTTTTTACTTCATTATAAATGTCATTTCTCCTTTGGTTCTGGGATTTGTATTTTTTCCCCAAGGTTTATGGCTTATCTTTCAATTTTGTTTATAGAACCTTATTTGTTCTTGTTTGGCTTTTTTAAATTTTAATTTTTTAAAATATAGCAAGTCTTATTAATGTTTACCTTTTATAATTGATGAAATATAAATTGATGAATTATAAAGAATTATTAAATTATTTCCTTTCCCACTACCATAAATATATTCTCTTGCATATATATTCTAGAATTTTGAGGTGTTTATCTTTCACATTTAGGTCTATAATCCATTTGAAGATGATTTCATTTGGGAATTTAGGTTCAACTCTCCCCATATGGATCAACAGTCATCTCCCTCCCATTTACTGATTCATCTTTCCTTTCCACAATGATTTGTAATATCAATTCTCATTTCCATTTACACAAGAGTCCAGTTCTGGGCTCTCTACCTTTTTGGAGTTGCTTACTGTCTATCTCTGTGCCAATAGCAAACTCTTAAACTGCATTAAAATGGCTTTGTCATATATCTTACTATATGCTAGTCCAAGTCCTACACCTTGTAATTTTTATTCAAAGGTACATTGGCTCCTCACTCTTTCATGTATGTTGGGATTATCTTGCTAAGCTCATGCACAGAACTCTATTGGGATGTTGCACTGAATTTATAATTTGATTTGTAGTGAATTAATCATCCTCATGATATTGTATCTTTGGATTTGTGGAAAAGGTATTCAGACTCTTATCCATGCCCACTAATCATATTTTATAATTTTATTCATGAGGAAACACATTTTTCTGTTTATCTATTCCTTGGTATTTTGTGGTTCATAGCATCAATTTCATTAGTAATATCCTTTTTTTTCCTTTTTCTCTTTTTACATTTCATAATTGGTCATTGCTGGTATGTAAGAACAATAGAGATTTTTATATATGAAAAAAAGATAAGGTTCAGCTGGCAACTCCCCAGTAGGTTTCAAATAGAACTTCATATGCTTTTGTGCTTATTCTCTCATGTCCTTTGCTCAAACTGCTCTCCTGTTGAGACCTTGCTGCTGAGGTTTTACAGTAGTTTTGTTAGGTTGGCAATACATTTCAGCAGGAAATAAGGAAACTTTTCCAACAAAGGCTGAAAAAAATTATGACATTTTTCTTGTTAAGCGTCCTCCTCCCCATTATGTTTGCTGTGGTAGCCCCAAGTCATCCCTCCCCCATCTCTTTGTGACCCTCCTGGTGTTCGGAGCCTTCTAAAGCATATCCTCTGGTTTGTTTAGGAATCAGTTCATGCACAAGACCCTGTGACAGGTGGCAAGTCTTCCATGTATAAAAAGAGCTCTCTCAAATCAGAGCCCTTCTGTTTCTCCAGCCCCTCTAAAGCTGAGTGCTCCGGGTCACCCTTGATAAAACACCTGACCCTCTGACCCTGGCATCTTCTGCTGCTCTGCTGGGCACAGTGTCCACTCCTCTCATGTGAAAGGCATGAGAATGGAACATTCAATCATTAACTATCAGTCTGACCCTATTTTTTCATGTCCTGAAGAAATTCCTGTAAATTTTCAGCATCTCTGAGAGCACCCTGCCTTTTTTTCCTAGCATTGTTAGACTTTTGCATCTGTCCCCCACCCCCATGTAATATTTCTTTTGGTATTATTTCTGTCAGTGGATGTAAAGAAAGTAGAGAAATGAACAAGTAATTGATCACCATTTTTTGAATAAACAGGATTTTTCCTCACTTCTTTGCTCCTTTGCCTATTAACTAGTCTAGTCTTCTTATTTTAATCATTGAGATCATGGTTTATTGAGTTTTATTGAGTGAACCTAGCAGATGCTATTTAAAATTTACTTCTGTTTGTGAAATAGATCATTTCCCACATTGCTTCCTCTGACTCTTGAATTCTAGCATCTTCTTTAAAGTTATGAAGAAAAGTAAAACAAGCAAACACAACTGCTATACAAGGAGTGTGTTTATAGTATCTTTGCAAAGAAAATGTACCCCATTTCCTCTGGTAGATTCAATGCCCTTTACAGGCACCCCCTCCTTGGTGGGAAGTGGAGGAAATTTACTTATTAACAATATCACATTCTCCCTCAGGAATATTCACCTTACCACCTCTGCGCCATTCCTTCTGCATAAGCAACCACAATCTGGACTATATCTTAGAGTCCTGCAGCTTTCCTCCTGTTATGCCCAGTGTGAGCTACTGGTCCCAAGTTCTTCTACTTTTTGTTTGTTGGTTTTGTGGTATCAAGGATTGAACCCAGTGCCTTGTGTATCCTAATTAAGTGTTCTACCACTGAGTCCCTGACCCCATGTTCTTGAGCTTCTCACATGCAGGTGGATATTTTGAAAGCCTGAAACTGGGATGAAGCTGAGAAACAATATCCATTATCCATTACCTGATAATCTTTACTTTCTCTGTATCCTCCCTTCTTCTCACAGTCTTCCTGGCTGAAAGGAACAGTTTTTAGACTTTCTGGATCATTTACATTGTGCTTGATCTGTTGTTACTGGTTCACATTGAAGTAAATACAGAATTGGAAAGTAAGTGTTAAGAAACTTGTAGAGCAATCTGACACCATGACAACATCCAAGTGTGTGATAGTGGACTCTCCAAACAGGGCATAGGCCAGTTTTGTGTAAGTCACAAATGGTGCATTCTGGGTACTGGTCACACACACTAACATCATGTACGATTCATGACAGATTGGAAATTTGGGGAAAAACTTAACAGTTCAATTGCCAGAGACTTCAGGCAACACTGCTTTATGTCAAACTCTCCTTTTGTTTCAGCTAGGCCTGGTCACCACGGTGCAAGTATGAGGACACCCAACCTTCCGTGAAATGGAAGAAATGATGATCTTGATCTTCTAATGGGAATTAAAATGTGTTAGAACATCTGTTTTTCCCTTGGTATTCTAGTTTTCCAAAGAAGTGACTGACTTGACTAAAAATATTCTAGTATAATGTGTGGTAACCAAGAGCTGAATGAGCCATTCCTTTGCTTTGCAATCCTGTTAAAGTATACTCAAAAGCAAAACAAAAACAAAAACATCTGATGTTCTTCATGGTCATCTCAAATAATCTAAACCATGGATACCGAATTCAAATACAAATGACCCGTTATTTCTATTATCTATAAAATCTCCAAAAATCAGTGAATATTATAGTTGAATTGCATTTTATTTAAAACATTCTAATACTAGGAAAAAACAAAAACAAACAAACAACAAACAAAAAACTTCTATCCTGATTGGAATATGCTGAGTATGACAATTCTTTTTACACACTATAGACTGGAAGACCATTTGTTGAAGTGAGGTCCAAGGAGCTGATTAAGGCAAGGGGAGGAGGGGAAAGCATCCCATTTGGGGAATGGTAAATAGTAACAGTAAGTAGTAGGATCCCTGGGGATGTTCAGAATTATTTGAAGGACTTGCACCCTACATTCTTTCATAAATCAGGCTTACCGAGAAATTTTCTGTGTAATTTTATAGGAATTTCCTGCATTGATTGATTAATTTCTAGAATGACTTTCTAGAATTCTTGAGTTGATAGGATTATATAAGGTTAAGAAAATCAATTCTGTTTCAAGATCATTCTGCTGGGCTGGCAAGTGTGATGATAATCTCTCAGTGTCTCTATGGAGTGGAACAGTGTCCCTTTTGATAAGGATGAGGAAATTTAGCTCCCACTACTTAAATATTCATGACTTCCCAAATTTCACAAATATGAGCACATGCTCACACTCTTCTGCTAAGAAAAATTTCCCAGTTTTAAAATCAGAATGAAAGGATTCCTGCAGGCCTTTTCTGCATCTTGTTGTACATATATAACTAGCAGCTCACAGTGGGATTCTTTGATTCTCTATGTCTCTTTGCCTTTGTTTGATCTGTTTCTTATTATGAATTAGGATATTTAACAACTCTACAGGGTAAATATAATTTGCATAAAATTAATAGAAATGCAGATGTTTTTGCCTTGATAGCAGTGCAAAGAATTTCATACAGTAGGAAAGTTTTTGCTTATGAGACAGAAACAAATTCTATAAGTAGATTAACAATCTTATAAGCAACTTTTCTTTCAATGAACTTTCTCAAATTCTCTTTGACTAGCTGTCTTAGTCAGCTTGGGCTGCTATAACAAAATACCATAAATGGAGTGGCTTGGAAAAACAAACTTGTATTTCTCACTGTTCTGGAGAATAGGAATCCATTATCAAAGAGCTGGCAATTTCAGTGTCCAGTGAGGGACTATTGCTCCATAGACAACGTCTTCTCAATGTGTCCTCACATGGTGGCAGGGACAAGACAGCTCTCTAGGGCTTCTTAAAAGGGCACTAATCTCATTCCTGAAGACTCTTTATCATGACCTAATCATCTCCCAAAGTCCCCACTGCTAATAACTACCATATTTGGAGATTAGGTTTCAGTATATAAATTGTGGGGGTACGTATTCAGACCATAGCACCAGTTTTGCGTGTGGTTCTCTCATGAATGAACTTAATACATCATTAACACTTGCTCACTTTATATATATTGTATGAAATTCATAACTTTACCTTATGGAAAATTATACTCTGTGCCCTCGGAAACAAGGCAATGGGTCAGAATTGAACTTCATTCATATCAGAGTGCTGACATTCAGAGAAAATGTATTCACTCTATTTGGATTATAACTGAAATAATCCTTTCCTAAGTACATAATACAGTTTGAATTTCTTCCAGTCCAATGATCTTACAGTTTTCAACACCTGAAGGCAGCATCCAGGCTCTCTAAGAAAAAAAAGTGAAGCCGTCCTCATGGTTTCCCTATTCCTCATTCCTTGAGAGTCTATGGATTCGAACGAATGTGAGTGTGTGGGTTATGTGCACTGTGGCACC
>PVKS010018575.1:0-26655 GCA_004027875.1 Aplodontia rufa | reverse complement strand
TTTATTTTTTTGGTTCCTTGGTTGATATGCATTCTTACCAGCTCTCCCTGCCTACAGAACAACTGAGCCTTTTTACCATCGAGTCTAGTGGCCCTAGAGCTCACTCCAGTCTCCTTAATAGGGTGCTAAGTCCCTCTACTGACCTCAGAGCTACACAGAAACTAAGAGCAGTTTGAGAAAGCTAAGCCCAGGGACACCCTCGTTCTGACTACTACTTTCAATAACCTGTTTTTAAAGAATTTGTCCATTTAATCTAAATTGTCAAACTTATTGCTATACAGTTATTCATTTAAACTGTGTACATTTAAACTGCATTATAAACACTTTGAAAAAGATTACTTCAGTTATAGGCCAATAGAGATATTATGTTTTCTCTGAATGTTAGCACTCTGATGTGAATCATGTTCAATTCTGACATGACATCAGGTCTCCAAGGGCACAACAGAAGTGTCAAAATATAAATTTCCAAAATTTTAAAGTCATGACTCCCACTCAAATATATAAAGTAAGTGAGTAGAAACTGGTTTTAAATGTTCACCATATCTTCTCAATGTGTCCTTATAAAGTGATGCCTCTTTTTCATTCCTGATATTGGTATTTTCATGTCCTTCCTTCATTTCCTTGCTTTCTTTCTTGATCAACATATCAGTCTTATTGATCTTTGAAAAGAATCAGGTCTTCATTTTGTTGTATGTTTGATTTCTACTTCATTGATTTCTACCCTTGTCTTTATTAGTTCCTGCTTTGATGTTCTTTGGATTTAATTTGCCTTCCTTTTTCTACTACACTGAGTAGAAGCTTACATACAATTTTAGACCTTCTTTTTTTAAAATATGCATGTCAAGCAATAAATGTCCCTCTAACTAGTGCTTTAGCTGTAACCCATGAGTTCAATATATTTTCTAATATAAATTACTGTCTTCTTTGACTTACAGGCATTTAAAAGGATATTGCTTAATTTCCCAAATTCCTATTATTAATAGCTGGTTTAGTTCATCTGGTTGGACTGACACTTCTCTGGGTCCACCTCACTCACGGTTTATATGGGCAGTCTCCAAAGTGACTTTCTATCAATCCCAAATGGTCAAGGACCCCCAGCTCTCAGTGTTCCTTCAACTTTTCTCACGTGTCTTGTTCCTTTCAAAACTAACTAGAAGAGATATTGACATTTCTCTCTCTCTTTTCCCATCTTCTCTGCCATTTTTGTCCTGCCTTTTAAATTTCATTTTCTCTGCATCAACTTCTCCTTCCTGAACATAGCTAATACTTCATTAAGGACATGAACACGGCTCTAAACCACAGGAGAAATTTATGAGCCAACTCTTTTAAATTGGTTTGTAATATGCTAAATAAAGAAGGAAATTAGGGAGTTGGGAAATTTTCTTGTGGAGAAAAATGCCTAACCTGCAAGGCTGTTATTCTGCTGCATAATCATATTTTTGATTGTCAGGAACTGACTATTCCTGTGGCCTTTCTTTCTGCATGCCTCCTGCAATGTTCTAATTTCCTTCCAGGCAAGCACTGCCAGGATGATCTAGGCTCAAGGTCACACACCCTAGAGTATTGTATTCACTTTTGTAAAAATATTTCCCATCTTGCAACAAGAGAAAGTCTGTGGACAATAAGAATAGCAGCTACTGTTTGTGTATAATTTATATTTCAGAAGAAGTTTTCCATTCTTGTTGCTGTTTAAGCATTAACAATGGGTTTTCTGTGTTTATCTAGCTAAGTGGGATGATAGTGGTGTCCAAGTCTCAGGCACCTGAGTGGTGAGGAGCTTCTGGGGACCAGGTCATAGGGATCAACAACTCTAGTTGTAATTGGAGAGAAAGACACAGGTTGTGCACTGGGGGAGCAAGGCTACAGGAGTGGAATGGGACCCAACTGTGACAAGCACAGGTGATCAGGCAGTGGGATACGTAAAGTGTGGGAAATGCTGCTGCACCAAGTGGATAATCCCTGGCTTCTGTGTGTCTCCCTCCTGAGACAGAGAGTAACCAATTACAAAGTATCATGTGTTTGGAGATATCCATACTACAGATCAGACCAGTGGCCAAAGACATTTTTAGGAAATCAATCTGACATTTCTAATCTACTGCAATTTCATCTGTGATCCTTTTATAATTATTAACCTTTTACATTACTAAACACTGGCAAAGAGCTCTTTGTAGATTTTCTAATGTAAAAAAATAAATCATTCTTTTCTCCAAATCATGAAATTAAGTTGAATAAGGTGGATGAGGAATGAGAGACCTTCTGGCAACCTGACACAACTCGCTCCAGCTGCCCCTCATGGAAGCTCTTGAACTTCTCCAGGACCTCACACATAGGCCTTCTGAACTTGTACTGCCCTGTCTGCAATCTCACCACAAAATAAAATCCTGCCCTTCCCCAGAGCACCAGCAGGGAGTTTCTCTTTTGCCAGACAACCAGGTGTACTCAGGTATCTACGCTTTTGTAATGATGTCCCCCCAGGACAAGTAAAATACCAAAGCCCTTTCCAATCATAAACAGAAAGCAGGCACTTGCAGAATGTCTCTGTGCTGGAAGGAGTTGCAGTGGTTAACAGATGTGTCCTGGGATATAATCAGCAGTGTGGTAACAGACAAGCAGTGTGGCTTCAAGTCTCCTGTGCTTATCTTTATAGTGGGGATAATATCCCAATGAATCTCATTGGATCTCTGAGATTAATAAATAAGAATATATGTTTAAAGTGCTTAACACATGACCCATAGTAAATAATGAAAATATTAGCTGTTGTTTATAGTTTTTATTTTGGTTTTGGTTTTGGTTTTGGTATCAGGGATTGAACCTGGTGGCGTTTAGCCACTGAGCCACATCCCACATCCCCAGCCCTTTTTATATTTTATTTTGAGACAGGGTCTTGCTAAGCTACTTAGGGCCTCACTAAGTTGCTGAGACTGGCTTTGAACTCACAATCCTCCTGTCTCAGCCTCCCAAATCATTGAGATTACAGGTGTGCACCACCACACCCAACTACAGTTTTGTTTTTATGGCTTTCCTGTGTAGGTGTCTGGTCCTCCAGTCAGGCTGCAGGATACTCCTGTCCTCCAGGCTCATGACCATCTGACTCTGTGTGGTGGTTTCCCCATGACACAGCCCCTGTTCTCTTCTAACAATGGGACATGCCACAATTACCAGGTCTCCCAAGGATCATTCCTCTAAGCCCAAAGTGAGTTCAAAGGGCTGGGGCTGCAATGCACTGACCAGGATCAGCCAATTCAAGGCTAAAGCCCTACTTGTACAAAAGTCTCAGGAAAGCTATAAAAACCCACATCCCCCACAATGAGTCAGACCAACTACAGTGAGCAGCAAGCAACTGTCTTGGTAGCTTGGCTGTCTCAGGGAGTAATTAATCTCGATGAAATTAATGGCCTCTCAAAGGCAGGCATCCAAGTAGCAAAATCCATTTACATTTGCAAAGATAGATGATAATCAGAACAATCCCTTCCAATCATCCCCACCTCCCTTGACACCATGGTCCTCAGAAATCCACAGAGCTTGCCCAAGATTCAGTGAATCCTCAGGGGTCACCATCATAGGGCCCCTGCCCACCTTCTCCATCCCCATAAATAGAGGAGATAGCAAAATCAGAGCAATTTTGCTATGGAGAAGCTAAGTGACCTTGACCAAGTCGCTGAGCCTGGATCCTTACCAGCAAATGAACACACTGTTTTGGAGGACTGGGTCCTTGTGTGCAGCACAGCATTCCAGAAATGAGAAAAACAAAGACAATCCAGCTGTCTTGCTTTAACATACTGATAAACCTTCTGGGGGCAGGGGATATTTAGGGATTGATTTTGGAAACCTGCCAGTTTGGAGGCTGCTCTTCTGAGACCAGGGACATTTGTATGAAACTTGGAAAACAAATCATTAAACATATTTTATTTTATTCAAGCAATGTGCTAAATCAGTAGGGTGGTTAGGGTCAAGTATAAATGAGAATGCAGGACAGTGAGATGGGGCTGTGCATGATTTGCAATATATAGAAATAAAACCTCTAATACCATACTGTTTTGATGGGGCTGTGTCAAAATGTCTCCCTTACCAAAACTACCATGTCCAACGTCCTGCTCCCCAGAATTCTGTAGTGCATCATTCATTGCTCAGGCCAGTTCTAACCCAAACCTACCTTGTTCTGTTCTCTGCCACCTGTCCATGGCTTTTTTTTTTTTTAAAGAAAGGACAGTGAGAGAGACAGAGAGAGACAGAGAGTCAGAGGGAATCAATTTTTACTGAGTTTTTCACATGGCTTTCATTGCTCTGAGACTCTGTTGTGTACGTGGTGCTGGAGTTTGAACGCACGTACTCAAGCATGCTGTGCAAATGCCATAACGACCAAACCACTGCTCCAGCCCTTCATTATTATTTTTTTTAAAGAGAGAAGGACAGTGAGAAAGACAGAGGGAAAGACAGAGAGAATCAATTTTTACTGAGTTTTTCACATGGCTTTCGTTGCTCCGACACTTAGTTGTGTATGTGGGTGCTGGGGTTTGAACCCATGTACTTGCACATGCTGGGCAAGCACTGTAACTGCCAAGCCACCACTCCAGCCCTGTCCATGGCTTTTTTCAAAGAGACAATGACAGTAAGATGCAAAGAGCAGTAGGCTGGGTGGGAGTCAGTCCCCAGCTTTTGAGCAATGGCTCTGTCCCTCAAGTATTGTGGGATTTGAGGCATATTGCATGACCTCCCTGTGCCTTTCACCTGGGGTTATTCCCTTGCCTGCCATTTGATCTTCCCTGGAAGCTTAAGAGGAAATCAGGGAAGTGGCTCCTATACTAGTTGGCTAGAGAGGCACAAGGCAGCCCTCCAAGTCTAGCTGATTAGATGGAGAACCAATGCCCAAGCATCCTGTATTCCTTCATTCAAGGTACCTCTCCTAGGTGTGGTAGGTACTTGATAAGAAGCCTGAGCCCCAGAAGCTAGGAAACAAGTCTGTCTCCCAGTATATGGAGTGCCTCTTACAGCAGGCTGTGGAAAGGATGCAGGACAGGAGTCCTCCAGATTCAAGGGTCATGGTGCACACAAGCCCTATGGTAGAGCCCTGACCCGGAGGGCTAGCCTCCTTGGCTTGGCACCTCAAAAGGAGCTTGCCCTAAATCTCATTTGCATAACCTAGTTGTGGGCTTGGTTGACAAAGACAGCAGGCATACTGGGAGTGCCATAACAAGACTGTGGAAGACTGCAAACAAAATCAAGTCCCAGTTTTCATTTTCATCCTGACTCTCTCCTAAGAGCCAATCTTACTCACTAAACATCTTCATTGGGGGATTCTGGCTTGTGGCTCCGGGTCCAGTGTCATCACTGTGTAGTTCCATAGCTGAGACTTGGAGCCCTTCCAGCTGTCCTACCATGAACACCTGACTCTGCTACCACCTTCCTCTCCTCAACAGGCTTAGATGTGGCTTGATGCCTTGCCCACACTGGATGCCCTGGAGCCCTTCAAATCTGGAGCCCCTCAATCTGGATTCCCTTCAAATCTTTGTTTGCTCATCTGAAAATGGAGACACAACAGTAACTATCTCAAGGGATAGTGGTGAGGACTGGGAATAACGAATGGACAGTAAGTACTTAGGAGAATCTGAGGCTCACAATAATCACTACACAGCATCCCTCAGATAGCTGTCAATCCTGATGTGTTTATTGCTGGGAACCACACTGACTTCTGCAGGTCAAACACTTAGTGCAACATTTCCCATAACATGCTTAATGGGAGAGTACAGGGATCACCAAGTGCTGCTAAGGAGTGTAGGAAGACTGGTTCAAGGTCTCCTTCTGGGTTATTCCCACTGCACTTGAGTAGTAGAGCAGGGCTGGCAAACTACAGCCTGTGGTCAAATTTAGTTCATTGCTTGCTTGTTTTTGGTGTTTTGTTTTGTTTTTAATAGAATAAGAATAGTTTCTACATTTTTAAATGAGTGAAAATATTCAAACACTGAAATCGTAACATATGAAAGTCATATGAAATTCAGATTTTAATGTCAGTACACATACTTTTAGTGGAACATAACCACACCTATTCATTTACATGCTGACTGTGGTTGCTTTTGCATGACCACGGCAGAACTGAGTTTTTGGAATAGACTCTAAATGACCCACAATGCCTAAAATATTCACTGTCTGGCAAGTGTGCTGATTTCTGGGTTAAAAGTTCTGAGAGATCCAGTTTAGCTATTTTATAATCGGCATTTCCTAGATATTTATGACTCCATCTTTCTTTCTCTTTCAAGTCACATCTGTTGGCATCCTGAGCAATCAGTCAGTGATGAGCCACAGCTGCCCCAGGATTCTTTGATCTCTCCCTCTCTATCCTCCCACCTTCTAGCCCTGCATCCCCTACATTTTGAAGCTCATGCCACTCAGCTCTTGCTTCCTAGGTCCTTTCTAAGTTCAGGATTCCTCCTCGTGACCTCTTGCTGCCAAATGGCCACAATAACCACCTGCCTGCTTTTACTCCCCATAGTCCACAGGATGGCAAGCACTAAAGGCTTTCCATGGTCTGAGACCCCTAAGCTTCCCTGTCTCCTCTCCTATCCTATGTGACCCCATTACAGTCCAACTGCCCTTCCTCATTGTCCCTGAGCGTATTGGTACCTGTGTTCACAACATCCATCCTCCCTACCCAGTCTGGCTGCATTGTCCTGTCCATGTCCCACTTTAGAGGGGCATTTAAATTGAGCTAAATTCTAAGAGTTCCTCACTTGCAAGAACCCCTTCTAAGGTCCTGGGAGACATATGGCATATGCCATAACAATAAGTCCACATGGTCACATATTCTAGCAAAATTTCCAAAAGTAAGATATGGTAACTTCAATTGGTGAAAACCACTGTTCCTTTCTGTTCCAGCTCCCCACCCCTGGGCTTGCTTTTCCTCCAGTCTGAGGATTTCAGGATTCTGCAACATACAGAGGATCAGGCCAAGGGGAAAAAATGGAACTATATATTTTGGGGGGATTAGTGGCATACATTTTTTTGATCCATAGTGATTTCTGCATTAAGCTTATATGAAGCAACGTTTCACAGGCTATTAAGTGGCAGGGAATAATCCAACCCAGGTTTTCCTGACTATTGACTAATACAGCGTATGGAACACACTCTGTTGATGTTTGTATGCTTAGCGATTCATTGACAGTCCTTTGATTCCTTAATTAAAGCCAAGCTAGTCTGTTTTTGTAAACCTGCCAGCATTTAAAGCTGTGTTATATTCTCTACTTGCTCCTGTGTACTTTCTTGCCTCAGTACCTACTGTGTCTGCCTGGTCACCCCAGACGAACTCCTCTGCTCTTGCTCATGCCCTTCCTTTGACCTGAAGTGGCCCAATTATCTATGAGGCTCTTATCAAATTTATATTTGTATGACAAGAAATTATGACACCCCATAAGGTAAGATGTAATGTGGACATCAAAGATAACTGGCTAATAAGTGTCTTTAGTTCAAAGTGCAGTTAAAATCCTATAGTGCCTTAAAAAATGAAAGTATCTAGAAATCTTACAGTTCATATGTGAAAGAACTTAGTGGTTTCCTCACATATCAGTTACATGAAATTATCAGCAATGAGTTATGAGCCTAAAAAAATTCTGAGCTAAGCCAATAAAATCAAAGTTTAGTCAACTATGTAAGAAGATGACATTTTTATTTATAAAAGAAATAATTTTATGAAAGCAATTGAAATATGAAGAAATCAAATATCAGCCAAATATGTACAAAAATATTACAGAGGTGGATCAGGCAATCAACTTTTTAAAATATAATAATTTTAATGTAGTTTATAATTCTATGATTTTTTACAATTAAAATTTTATTATTATTTTTATTAGTACATTATAGTTATAAGTAACAGTGGGATTTATTTTGACATAATCATAACATAGTTTGCTCATTCTCAATCCCCAATACTTCCCTTTCCCTCCCCCTTTTCCCCTTCCTCCCCTCTACTGGTCTTCCTTCTATATATTTATTGTTTTTTAACTGGTGCATTACAGCTATACATAAAAGTGGAAATTATTATGAGGTGTTCATTTGTAGTTGTACCACAAGTTGATCAATTTCATTTTGTAATTGCTGTGGTTTATTTTCTCATTCTAAATATTAACTTTTGCACTTACTTTAGAATTCATAATTTTTATTTATTAAAAATGACTCCCCAAATTGCATAAATTTAGGACCCATAAAACCTGAACCTGTCTCTGTCCCTCATCTCCAAGCAGGACCAAGTTCTCTGTCTGTCACTCCCCTTCCATGTCCTGCCAGGCATCCCCATTGGGGACATGGCTCAGTTCTGCTAGCAAACTTATTTGCACCACTTGTTCAATTGAATTGCACACTCCATCTACTACTGCCTCTCCCACTCCCAATACCCAACAGCTCTCAGCAATGGAAATCAGTACCTAACAACTGTGTAAAGTGGAAGCTTTTCTGCAAAGACTTCCATCTGGAAGTCCTGAGAACTTTCCAGACATCTGTTAAGGGGAACAGGATTTTAGAATCTAATTTATCTCCCTGGTTCATTGATAAGAGCTCTTTAAAATGCATTTCTTTGTTTGTTGAAAATATTTTGTACAAGATATAAAAATCAGTAGCAGCGGGCTGGAGCGGTGGCTTGGCAGATACGGTGCTTGCCTGGCATGCACAAGTACACAGGTTCAAACCCCAGCACCCACGTACCCAACTAAGTGACAGAGCAATGAAAACCATGTGAAAAATCTCAATAAAAAATCGATTATCTCTATCTCCCTCTCTCTGTCCTGCTCTTTAAAACAAAACAAAACAAAACAGTTGCAGGGGCTAGAGCAGTGTCTGAGCAGTTAGTCCTTGCCGAGCACGCGCAAGGATTTGGGTTCAAACCCCAGCACCACATACACAACTAAGTGTGGGAGAAACCAAAACCAAATGAATAAAATTTGGAGCTGGAGTGGTGGCTCTGCAGTTTCGGTGCTTTCCAGGCATGCAGGAGTACACAGGCTCAAACCACAGTACCACATACACAACAAAGTCTTGGAGCAATGAAGGTCACATGAAAAACTAAATAAAAATTGCTTCTGTCTTTTTTGCAGACTCTCTCACTGTCCCTCTTTCTTTTCAAAAAAAAGTTTGAGATTCAATTCAATTAAATACATTTACTTTGAAAAAATGAATAAAATTAATCCTCTCTCTTTAAAAAATAAAAATAAAAACCAGTATCTAATAATCACTTCAAGTGAAAATAAATCCAATGAATAAAGGTTTATACAGTTTTTAACAAGGGATGTAATTTTTACATAAACAGGGAGCAGTAGGAACCTAAATTAAGGTATCTGGATATCCCAGGGGCTGGAAAATGCTCAGGACAGGCCTGGCTTGATTTGCCTTTTCACCCCACTCCATACTAGACCCTGAGGGGAGCCTACTAGGGACACAGGTTCTACAGAGACTGACTCTACAGTGTAAAAAGTGCTGAAACACAGCAAATATCAACTACTATAGTAGCTTAAACCAGCAATGTACTTCACACCACAACTTGTGAGGGAAACCATTAGACCCTCTCATAAAGAGAGGGAGGCTATCACAGGCCACTGGTAAGTGAGAGATGGAGCTGGAGCTAAACAGAAATCGTAGCAGCAAAGCACCCTGGGTAGCCACTAACCTAGGCCCCTCCTCAGGGAGAAAGGGGGGCTCACAGGGGCCTTATTGCTGGTTTCCCACTAAGAGGGAAACTCTGAGAGGATGAGTGGCATTTGGATGGGGGACTGTAACAGGTAACTTTTCAATTTTCGACAGTCCAGATCTTTTAAGAATGGTGGGCATCTAAGCAAAAGGACCTGTCTCTCATTCTCCAATTCCCTTTCCTTCCTCTCACACTGTTCCCCTGTCCTCCTTCTCCTTTCCTGCCTCCTGCCTCCCTTTTCTCATACATTGCTCTCCAATCATCTAATTTCTCAAGCACAGTGTGGACTTTTCCCACTTGTATATCTCTGTTCAATAGATCTTTCTGCCTAGAGAGCCTATGTTCCCTTGGAACTCTTTCAGAGTGAAGTGCAAACAGTACACCTTCTGATCTGAGCTAAGGACCCTTTCTGGGCTTCTTATGATTCTTGACTTTACATGTTTAACCATGTAAAGACTTCTTCAGCCACAAGAGCAGAGAATTCATTCACCTTGTCACCTCTGTCAGGTCCAGAGTGGATGCTCAATGACCACACACAGTAGGGACAGCAACCCTGCTGTGTGACCCACCCATAGTGGGAGGACTGAACATGCTGTAGAGACAGCAGGTATCATGAATGCCAGGTACACTTTTCTGACAGTAAAGCTGCTTGTTGACCACTCCGCTTCCACCCACAGCACTGTGACCATAATAAGCTGCCAACAGCCAAAGCTGGTGAGCCAAAAGGCCAAGCCCACCTTCGGGACATCTGTCTAGCACAGATTGGGAAAGAAGGAGCAGAAATATTCAAGTCAAGTTCTTCTCCTCCCACAAGTAGAGAATAAAGATATGCAAAATGATAATAAGTCCCTTATTCTGCCTGGTTTCACTGTTGGAAACATGACCACCTCCCATTATATCATTTCCATATCACCCTTGTGAGTTGGGCAGGGCAGGGATGAACATTCCTATTTTACAGATGAAGAAACAGAGGTTCAGAAAGCCTTCCTGATCTGGGCAAGTAACTAAGAGTCTTTTATTATGTTCTTTGCTATGGAGGTTGAGGAGACCCAAGGGTACCCTAAAGAAACAGGTGGCTGCCCTTGGACCTGCATCATGTTCATTCCGTGTGATGTTCTGAAATGATTTTTTGTACATCAGGTGTTGTTCACCTGTGCGCTCAGGACTTGTTCAAACCCCAGCACCACACATACAACTACATGTTGGAAAAACAGAAACCCAATGAAAAGATAATTAAAATTCATTCTCTCTGTAAGATGTATGTCTTTTCTGTCAAACTTGAAAGATTATGATGTATAACCTACTACCTCCATTTTAGATCCTCCACCCCCTTTGAAGATAGTAACTCCCTCACCTGTATATGCCCACCTGTGTCTGCCCACCTCTTTCCAAGGACCCCTTCCAGTAGGTACACAGCTATCCTCTTCCAGTGAACTCTGAATAACTATGACCCTCGCCACGTGTGCGGTGACCCCCACCCCCATTCTCTCCCAGTAGCCGCCTACTTCCTCTTGCACCTGCCTCCACCTAATCACAGCCAATAGCGCAGACTGAGGAGCACCTGAGCTCCTCCAATTAGAGCAAAGGGCAGTATTGCATCAGGTCAGAATTAAAAACCCCTCACTTCCTTGCTAGGTGTGCATTTTTCTTTCGCCCTTTGGCCAAAGTAAAATTTCTGCCTCGCTCACCCACGCTCGACCACGTGTTTGATTTCATTTATAATATCTCTCTCTCTCTCTCTTTAAAAAAAAAAAAGGTAAACTTTAAGCCTCCCTGTAGCTCAAACGTAACATCTTTGCTCCAGTTAGTCTGAGCAAAGATGTTATGTTTGGGCTACATTTGGGTGGCTTAAAGTTTACATTTTTTTAAGAGAGAGAGAATTAATTTTAATTATTTTTTCATTGGGTTTCTGTTTTTCCAACACATAGTTGTGTATGTGGTGCTGGGGTTTGAGCCTAGGTCCTCACGCATGCCAGGCAAGCACTCTACTGCTAAGCCACTACTCCAGCCCTTAAGTTTACCTTTGAGTACTACCTGGAGTGTAACCCTGGAGTACAGCATTTGCCTAGCATGTGTGAGACCCTGGGTTCTCACATGGGTTCTCTAAAAAAAATTAATGTTGTTCTCACTTAAAAGAGCCATTAGATTTCACATAAATTTCTGCTTTAGTTTGGCAACACTGGGAAATGTACTTCTGAATGACAATGCACAGCTAGAGCTGAATGCCCTCTTTAGAATGCTCATGGGTCTGATTTTTACAGTCTCCACATTTCCTATCACTCAAATCCAGTCTTTTTCAACATTTATGTCATTTTACTAGTCTTCATAAGCATTTGATTTTCCCATCACATGCATGTGTGGCTTTCAAGAAGCAGGCTGAGTTAGAGTCTGCAACTTTGTTCTCAGGAGAGTTCAGGAGCTTTGGGCTTGTAAAAGAGTTGACCTGTGACCACATGAGCTGTAGCTGCAATCTGACAATTCCAATTTCTTTGAACTACCACCCTCCTCCTCACTCAAGAAGTAGGCTATGTGAAGGGCATCTGCTTGTTTCCTGTGACCTGTCACATAGACAGATACCAGTCAAGATTTCCACCAAGGCCTGGCTTTGAGGGTCTCCAGATTATCCTATGTGGCCTAGTTGTGAGGGCTACTACAAGCCATTCCAGGTTGGCAAAGTTAGATTTCCCCAAGTCATGTGTAAACTATAGAGGAAACAGTGGCTATTCCATTGGGTTCCAAGATGCTTTCTCACTTGAAGGATTTCCTTTGCCAATTTGTCACCTTGAGATGTTCTCTGTGCCAAACCCTGAGAGTCCTAGGAAGGAATGCACAGCTGGCCACTTGGGGGATGAATGGGGCACGAGGGGTGGAACCCTGGCAAGGCAGATCTTCACAGGCTGGTGCCCCAGTAGTTACAATACATTCTATTGACAAAAAGCCAGAGTTATTCTTCAGGTACATTAAGAGAATCCATACTGGCTACCATCATCTTCTTTCCTTCCTTTCCTGCAAAATTCAGATGCAGTCACCTCTCACTTTGCCCTCCATGGGCAAATAAATGCTTCCAACTGAGAACCAGAAAATGAGGTAGCAAGAGTTTATAGACTTGGTTCACCAATCACAAGGGGACTAAGTTCCTTCAATACCTGAGTCTCCATGTCCTTCAGCTGATGATGAAGCAATGACACCCCTTCTCTGGGGCTGATGGCTTAGATGGACAAGTCAACATGGAAAAGCATTTTGCATAAGTGAAAAGAGCTGTGTTGCCAGCTTCTGGGAGGAGAGCACTGGATGTTGGAGAAAACTGATATTCCTGGCCATTCAGAGGGCAAAAAGGAATCCAGGTCTGCTGGAATCCCTGGTTGTGCTAGGGCTCAGACACCACAATGGCTCATCCTCTCTTGCATCTCCACACCTGGGCAGAGAGAACCTTCTTCTCATATCATAGTCACTAAGGATGTAGGAAGATCAAATCAGTCATTATTATTCATTATCCTTCTCTGCTCAAAGTTCTTGAAATTGCCTATTTGTTTTCTGCCAAACATAAAGCAATCATACTCAGACTCCACTAATGCCTTCTTTCCTCTGAATCCAGCAAGCCACATTCAAATGAACAGATGAGGCCTGAGAAAGGATATCCAAAGTCCCAGGCTCAGGACAGTAAGGAATACACTTTTGAAGGATGTGTCAAAAATCAACAGAAACTGGAATGATCTTTTTAATATTCTTCATTAAAACAAACCACCAGGAATTACAGCTTAACACAGGGTTGACAGTGAGAGCCTGGGCTGGTAGTTACCTGCTTCTCAGATAAGTCCATGGCTAGACAAAAGCCAGATCATATGCTCCCAGGAGGAACACAGCATGCGAAGTGCTCTTGATTTCAGGAACAGTGAAGGGTCACCCTTGCTGGTAATCTAAGAGACTATCCTCTGAGTCAGTGCGGATGGGCTCATACCAAGGAGTGATGCATGGGCCCCAGGTGGCTTTGGTGAATCAGACCCAGATATTGCCCTCTGCAGCAGATGCAAAGGAGACTCAAATGACTAGGAATTGCTTTCTTACAAGTTTCCTATTGACACTAATGCTTTAGGTCCAGGAGCCCATGAGCTGAATCTTTCCTTTAGGGCCAAATTTAGCCACTAACAGTGTCAAGCACCTGACGTCATGTAAAAGTTCTCAGGTACACAGTCTCACCTGTGTACCAAAGCCTCTACCTAAATAGAAATGACCGTAAGTGTTGAGAATAGGGACAAAGCCAGTCTTTGGGTTTTGAATCCTAGCCCCAATTCCAAACATTAGCAAAGCAACTTGAATAATTTTTTTCACCTCTCCTGTCTCAGACTTCAACTGGGTGGAATGGAGGCAATGATCACAGTGCCAAACCCACAAACTCAGAACTGGAGGCATGTCATGTGCAGCACTGAGAACAGTGCCTCCAATTCTGAGATACAGTAATCACACATCAGCTGTCACTGTCAATCCCTCTACAAAAAGGTGCTGATAGCTCAGCAAGTGGGGTCTCTGATACCCCATGATGCTGGAGCATCAAGGCCTCTCCATTCTGCCACCAGTCCACCTCACCAGGCATACTGCCCTTAGCAATCTGTGTTTGCCGCAAGACTAAGGTAAATCTTCTCAAAGTAGCTCTTCTTGTTTTATTTGAAAGTAATAACAATCATTTATTTTCCTTATGAATCTAGGGGTAACATGGCACTCCTGGCATGGGATTCTGCCATGTTACCCTTAGAGGTTGGGGCTGGGATCCTGGGGAAGGTCCCTTCACTCATACTGGTGCCAGGCTAGGGAGACACACAGCTGGGGTTGGGGCAGCTGGAGCTCCTTCTCAGGCTTGGCTCTTTCCACATGGTCTCTCCATGTGGTGGCTCCTGGGCAGCCAATACCTGGCATGGTGGCTCAATGTCAAAGAGTGAGTATCTCAAGAGATACTGTTAGAATGAGGCAGAGCTGTGTGGCCTCATCTACCTCAGTTCTGGATGTCACTGCAGCATCACTGCCATCACCTTTTATCCATCCTGGCAGCCACAAAGATCCACCCAGCTTTGGTGGTGGAGAGCATGGGCTTCACCCCTATGCTGGAATAACTGCCAAAGAATTTATGGACATGTCTTAAAACTACCCTGAGGTGGCTTTCAAGACACCACTGTCACCTGTGGTCGTTCTCTGTCAGCCATGGTCAACCCCACCGTGTTCTTCCACATCACCGTAGATGGCAAGCCCTTGGTGGTATCACCTTGGAGCTGTTTGCAGACAAAGTTCCTAAGACAGCAGAAAACTTTCGAGCTCTGAGTACTAGAGACAAAGGATTTGGTTATAAGGGTTCCTGCTTTCACAGAATTATTGCAGGATTTATGTGCCAGGATGGTGACTTCTCACGCCATAATGGCACTGGCAGCAAGTCTATCCACAGGGAGAAATTTGATGATAAGAACTTCATTCTGAAGCATATAGGTCCTGGCATCTTGTCCATGTAGGGCCAAACAGAAATGGTTCCCAGATTTTCATTTGCACTGACAAAACTGAGTGGTTGGACGGCAAGCATGTGGTCTTTGGGAAGATAAAAGAGGGCATGAGCATTGTGGAAGCCATGGAGTGCTCTGGGTCCAGAAGTGGCAAGACCAGCAAGAAGATCATCATTGGGGGCTGGAGTGGTGGCTCGTTGGTTGTGGCACCTGCACAAGTACATGGGTTCAAACCCCAGCATCCACATACACAACTAAGTATCAGAGCAACAAAAGCCATGTGAAAAAACTCAGTAAAAATTGATTCTCTCTCTTTCTCTCTCTCTCTCTCACTGTCCTTCTCTCTTTAAAAAAAAATCACCATTTCTGACTGTGGACAACTTTTGACTTGTTTATCTTAACCACGAACCCATTCCTTCTGTAGCACTCCTCCACTTCATCTGCTCACAATATCCCATAATCTTTGTGCTCTTGCTATTCTTCAGGTTCTGTATTTTCCTTATTTCTGTCAATTCTAGCTGGGCTGCAGAGTTAACTTTATGATTATGAATAAGAACTAAATAATGAAAAACAACTTACTCTGAGGCTCCATCCCTTCCAACCTCTACTTCCTTCTACTACCTCTCTCTCCATCTGCAATGCCATATGCATACTTCTGTTGCTCAATCATGCCTGAGATTAAGGACATCATCAAACTCCACTTTCCCAAGATCCCTCCTGGCCTTGCCCCACTGCTGTCAGTGGACGTGGGGGTGGGGATGTACATATGCGCTCGCTCACACACACACACACACACACACACAGAAGTCTCCAGTGCTCATAACTACAACTTATTGGGCTTCATTCTCACAGGCTCTAATTTTGTAAAAAATAAAATAATAAACAAAAAAAACACCAAAAATAGACACAAAGGAGAACAGAACTGGAGAAAATACTAAAGAATAGCTATGGGTCTGCTATTGTAGATAGTTGTTACTTTTCTCTTTTATATTGTCCAGAATTTCCTGAAATTTCCATACTATTTCTATAAATTGTATGATCAGAAAACTGCTTTTTCCAGAACAAAAACACTTAAAAATCAATCATTAACATATCTTGCCTTAAATCCAAAGGACTCAGCTATTAAGTTAATAAAATCTTTGTTCTCCAAAAAGACAAATTGTCTATCACGCCAAAGTCCACTTTATATAAAGGTGAACAAAAAATCCACCATAAAGCAGACCAAACTAAGCAAAGAACCTTCCTATTGAATAGATTGAAACAGAAGCCAATTCTGGATATCCTTGTAGGACTAATGGTTAAGAGACACAGTGGCAGCAGGGCTAGAAGCACGATGGTTTCTCTCCAGATCCAGGCTCTGCTGTCTGTCCTTCTGTGATTTTCCAGGGCTGGAGCAATACAGTTTGGGACCAGGTCAACCAGACAGGGAAGCTTCAGCTTTAGGCAGTGCTGCCAACCCAGTGCATCCTGACATTTGTGGAAAGCAGGAAATTAAGAAATGCCCCATGGGAAGCCCATTGTGGAAATACATATGCAACTATCTGCATTTAGAAGGAATAGACAACAAGCACTTTTTTGACTGCACACAAAGAGCTGTGGACTTTGAGAGATTAGGAGTTTGTAAAGTAAGTGTGCAAACTGTTAATTTGCCCAAGTCGGATCAGCGACTTTTAAACTTTAAACTCTAAATTTTACCACTAATAATCTCTCACAGAGTGTTTAACACATGCATTGCCAGTGCCAAGAAGTTCTGGTTTAGGAATTCAGGATAAGGCAACTAAATCTGCATCAGTCTCCCACATGATTCTTTGAGCATCTTTATGCTGCCTTCTTACTCTGTAAGGCATGTTCCCTCAACCAAATCAGGCCACATGAATCATCCCAAGCCTGCTATGTGCACAAGCATGTGCTCCTTAATTTCACATATTCTTCCCTGTAAGCTCCTCCTAAAATTTTGGAGTTCAGTATAACTATCTCCATTTCACCCATGAGAAAATGGTGGCTCAGAGCAGCAGGGTGATGTGGTCACCCAGCTGGAAGTGGTAAGATTTAAAGCCAGATCAGGAAATTGGTACTGATTACTCCTTTCCCCATTTGATCCATCTTAGCAACACCGCATATGCAGGAAGCTCTTTCCTGTATATTGCTCCTCATTCTCCACCTGTACCTTCTAAGTGCCTTAGGAGAGGGTGACTTTTATCTTTGGGAAACAGAAAAAGTTTAAATTAAAAGGCCTTGGGTGCTACAATCCACAGAAAGGAAAAGTCTCCTTTTTGGCAGTGTGGGTACAGATACCTCCTCTGAATTACATGGCAGGTGGTCCTCACTAAAGTGGAAGATTGGTAAGAGGGGAATTCAGTTGAAGATGGTGGTTGAGCTGACCCTTCCACTCAAACCTACCTCCCCACAGTAACATAAAAACTTGTTATTTTTCTAAAGGAAAATCTCAAATCAGAGAAATTGCTGAACATGTAGACATATTTTAGGAGTCAGATTTCACTGGGTATATATATTGATTAGCAATAATGTCCTTGTGCTTTGGATACATGGTTGCTGGGGAGAGTAAGATTTTTCACAGCACCACCTGCTAAATGTAGCAACTTTCCTCTATTCTTTTGTAGATGCTGAGAATGAATATGTTAATATTATATCTGGGGCGCAAAGAAGGAGGACACAGGCTCTGAATGTGACTGAGCAATTTTGCTATAGGTTTGATACCAATGGAACCAAGCTCACTTCCTGAGACTTGAGTCCAAAATGTCCATTCATCATGTCAGTTAGCCCAATGAAGGCAAGAACCCCTCTAAAACATCACTTTAAAAAAAAAGGAGTAACAGACTATTTTCCAAAACGAGGATCATCTTGGAAGTTGAACAGTCATACGCTGGATGGAAGTTTGGATGGCAGGTCCAACTCTGCCCTCCAGGCACCTGGTGACTGTGGTTATTGTGATGCATGGGATATCTTGCTGGGTCATCCTGGTATGTGCCCTCTCAGGTATAAATGAACCTAAGTCCCAGATCTCTTTCTGTGTTATATTCAACCATATAGATCACACCTGAGTTAATTCAGGCAGGCTGCAGGTGGGCATAGACACATTCTCTCAGGTCTACAAGCAGTGCATTGGACAAGCTGGAGGTCCTAGGTCTGCCTTGAGTAGTCTTGGACATATTTAGTTACACAGGGATAGTTTTTATAGGTGCCCCTTTGGCTTATAGGAGGGACAGGGAGAGAGGATGAAGAGGTCAGGGAAGAAGGGTGAACATTTAGAATAATTTTGTCACCACATTACAACCCTCGCTTAAAACTCCACAATTATTTCCATCATCTAAAGTACCAACCTATATGCCATTTCCTAAGCCAACTTCTGCCCATATTCTGGTTTGGTAGAAAAGAGTACCATAAATACCTAGAAATGTTTACTTTGGGCAGGAGAAGGAGGCATTACAAGCATATGCCACAGGGAGCACCACCTGGGCCAAAGAGAAGTTACAGGGAGCTGATTATGACCATTAAGGCCATGTGGTATCAGGCCACTTGTACTATCAACCTCTGGATGACAAACAAGTGTCAAAATGCCAATCACTTCAGGTCTACTCATCATGGTCACCTGAGCATGACAATTCACATCCATGGAAAGAACACTGTTCTTTCAATAATCTGTATCTGCCCCAACTTGGGTTGCAGGGACAATGGAATAATTCCTGCCTTCCTGGCCCTGCTCCAACCTTAGAGGCATTCAGGGTTCTCTCCCTTTAAACCATACCAAGGACATGGATGGGACTACTTTGGAGTCCTTGGGATTCTGAAGAACTAGAGGAAGGATACAATATTCCCATAAGGACAGATTATAAACCCTGTATTGAAAACAAAATATGTAGCTTGAGGCCATTTCCTGAGACCCCAGGGTCACATCTTCTGTCATTAGTAAAAGCTCAAGTCTATGTGGAAAATAGCCTTTCTTTTCACCTCTGTCTGAATGGGTCCTTGCAACTTGAGTGGTAAAACCTGGAAATTTTATACCATACATATGTGTAATTATTATGAGTCAATCAAAAATAAAATAGTATTTTTAAATCCTAAAAGAGTCAGGGTATAGGGTGGGCACCGAGGGTGCCAGGGAGGCACCTGCTCTGCTTCTAGACCTTAAGTGAGGAGCAAAAGCATTCCTGGGACAGGAACCAGGCTGCAAACCACAAAGGTGTTTGATGCTAAAGATTATAGGAATGCTGGAGAATGCCCATTTGTGTGGAAGCCACTCTGTGTTACAAGGATCTTTTAGAAGCCTGTGGCTCTAGGGGCAGGCGGTGGGCTGGGGATTCTGGAATGAAGTATCCAAGCCTAATGTCCTTCCATCAGTGACTCTATCTTCCCAAGTTTCCCTTGGTATGAGTTTCACAAGCTTTACCTGGAAGAGCTTGAAGCATCATAGCCAAGGAGACACAGCATAGACCCTTCCAGGAATGTCCAGCTACAGAGGCCATTCAAGGACACAAGCAGAAAATCCATTGAGCATTAGTGTCCATGGTGAAGTGACAGAAGCAGACTATGGGAGGGAATGATGGGCAAGGACTATGTTTGAAAAGGCACATGCTGCATGCTAGGCTAGGCTCATGCACATGCCTCATCAAATACAATTTCTGCATAAACCCAACCAGGTTGTCCTAAGCTTATAAATAAATATGGAAACAGAGTCTTAAGAGCTTGCAGGAGATAACCAATGCAGTCATGACTGTTTACAAAGGGGCCACCCCCATGCCCCAAAGGTGAATTATCTCAATTTAATCTTCAAAAAGTGGAACTGGTAATCATAATTAAGTGAAGCTACATTTTTTTTAAAGTGCTGACTCTATATCAAAGATTTAGGTGAGAAAAATGTAGCTTCCAAATTAAATATCCCAGTTTGGAACACCAGTTCTTCTAACCCTAAGTTAACATTGGATAACTCAGGTCATGTCTCTCATCATCAGTTTCCCCATCAGAAAAATGGAAATAAAAAATGGTTACTCTGAGAATTAAATAATAGCATATTTTAAAGGCTTGGTCTACAGTAAGTGCTTAATAAATGGAAATGACTTGGTGTTGATTATACTGGAACTTTAAAAATAAAAGAATTAAACATCAAAAGGGCAAAATTGCCAAGAGACTTCCTACAGAATGGGAGAGAATCATAGTCTGTGATTCTTCTGACAGGGAACTAATATCCAGAATTTTCAAAGTCCTCAAAAATCTCAACCTCAGTCCACATACCTATGCCCCGAGTACCTGTTGGGGCTTGTTTGAGTCCCGCCAGAAGGCACTGAAGACACCACTGTAGGACCCCCATCAGGAGCACCCCTGCTCCGGACCAACCAGGGCAGGTTCCCCACATGGAGCAGCCCTGCCAACCTGACACCCCACATTCCAGTTGGGGCCTGTCAGAAGGTGCTCAGGACACCACCGGTAGGACCCCCATCTGGAGCAGCCCTGCTAAAGACCAACCAGGGGAGGACCACCTAATTGCTCACAATTCATCACTGATTGGACTGACAATTATTGATCTGTGCTACCCAAATAGCACCCCATCCCAACTAAGCAAAGACATAAGAAGCTCCAAGAGTAATATTCACTGCCAATCTTCAAATCACATCCCTGTATCTGAAATAAGGAAAAGGAGAAATAACTGCCCTCCTCAGCCTCACAGCTCCCCATCCAAAGAGTCCATGGTCAGGGTCCTACATGAAAACCTAGAAAAATGTATCAACATTATGATTGGTAATTCAATCAAAGAATTGAAAGAAGAATTAAGGAAAGAAATCAGGGACCAATTTCAAGTGATGAGAGACAACTTATACAAAGAAATAAGGGAACAATTCCAGGAGATGAAAGATCATATTTATAAAGAATTAGACACCCTGAAAAGAGATGTAGCAGAGCTCTCAGAATTGAAAAATACTGTCAACCGAATCAAATGTTCATTGGAAGATACTAACACCAGAGCAAACTTAACAGAAAATAGAACCTCAGCTCTAAAAGAATGTACATCAAATAACAAAGGTAAGCTGAGCCATGTCAAGTTCAAGGAGGACAGACAAGAAAAGAAAATTATTGTACATGACCAGAACTTCCAAATAATATTTGATGAGATGAGAGGAAATAACCGAAGAATATTGGGATTGAAGAAAATATCGAACAACAAACAAGGGGCATTAAGAACCTTCTAAGTGAAATTGCCAAGGAGAATTTTCCTCATATCAGAATTGACCCAGAATACCAAATCCAAGATGCCTATAGGACACCAAACAGACCTAACCAAATGAGAAATTCAACAAGACATATCACACATAAAATAAATAACAGAGAAATTAAAGAGAAAATTGTAAAAGCAGCTAGGCAAAAACCCCAAATCACATTCAGAGGCAGACCAATTAGGATCACTATGGATTTTTCAGATCAGATAATGAAGGCCAGAAGAGCTTGGAACAATATTTTTCAAAACTTGAAAGAAAAAAATGTTCAGCCAAACCTAATATACCCTGTGAAACTCAGTTTTAAATTGTGACAGGGAAATTAAATACTTCAATGATAAATTCAAGCTATCAAGATACATGAACACAAATCCTGCATTACAGAATATTCTCAAGGACATTTTTCATTCAGAAGAATATGCTAATAATTATCTAAACTCTTAAACAAGAGATTGTCTATAACCATAATACATACCAAAAGAGACCCAAGATGGCACAAAACATAGCAATATTCACAAAATCTGAGACTCAGTTCCCATATCTGTTCTAAATCTGAATGTGAATGATCTCAATATCCCAATTAAAAGACCCACATTGGCTTACTGGATCAAAAAACAAAACCCAACAGGAGACACACCTCACACTCAAAAATAGATACAGACTGAAGGTGAAAGGTTGGGAAAATGTTTACCAGGCCTGTGGTCCAAAACAGCAAGCTGGCATTGTGATCCTAATATCTGACAAAGTTAATTTTGATCAAAAACTAGTCAGAAAGGAAAAGATGGACACTACATCATACTAAAAGTGACAATTCATCAAGAAGACATAATGATAATTAACATTTATGCCCCCATTTACAACCCCCCTCCAAATACATGGAAAAAATACTCAAGGACATTAAACCCCTCATTGCTCTCAACACAATAATACTGGGGGACTCCAATACAACATTATCAACATTAGACAGATCATCAAAACAAAACATCAACAAAGATATCTACAATCTGAAAAACTATATTAATTGGTTGGGCTTAACAAACATCTACAGAATATTCCATCCTAAATCGGCTGAATTTACGTTCTTCTCAGGAGCTCATGGAACCTTCTCTAAAATAGACCACATCCTAGTCCACAGAGCTAACCTTAACAAATACAAAAAAGTTGACATAGTCCCATGTATTCTGTCAGACCACAATGCTATGATCTTAGCAATCAACAAGAAGAAAAGCAACAGAAATTACTCAAATACTTGGAAATTGAATGGATAAAAGACCAAAAGAGATCAGAAATCAAGATATTCATGGAAATGAATGAGAATGATGAAACAACATATTGAAATCTCTGGAATGGGGTAAATTTATAGCATTGAGTGCACACATCAAAAATCAGGAAAGAGCTGAAATGAATAGTCTTATGCTCCAACTCAAACTCCTGCAAAAAAAGAAGAACAATCCAATTCCAAACCTAATAGAAGACAGGAAATAATTAAGATCAGAGCTGAAATCAATGAAATTGAGAACAAAACAACAATACAAATTATCAACAAAACAAAGAGTTGATTCTTTGAAAAACTAAATTGACCCTTTGCCAACCTCACCAAAAAGAAGAATGAAGTGAAGCAAATGAACAAAATCAAAGATGAAAATGGAGATATCACCACTGACTCAACCAAACTCCAGAAGATTATCAGAACTTATTTTGAAAAATTATACTCTGCCAAGTTTGATAATCTGGAAGAAATGGACAGATACTTGGCCACATATGACATTCCCATATTAACACCAGAGGACATTGAAAATCTAAACCAACCTATATCAGGTAGCAAAATCAAAGCACCAATCAAAGGCCTTCCAAAAAAGAAAAGTCCTGGACCTGATGGATTCATGGTAGAATTCTACCAAATTTTTACATAAGAATTAACACCAGTCCTGTACAAGTTTTTCCATGAAATTGAAAGGGTTGGAGCACTCTCAAACACTTTTTAATGAATATAGCAAATATAGCAATATATAGCACTGATACCAAAATCCAACAAAGACAAATGAAGAAAAGAAAACTGCAGACCAATTTCCCTGATGAACATAGATGCAAAGATCCTTAATAAAATTCTAGCTAATTGTATCCAAAAGTATATTAAAAAGATAATACATCATGATCAAGTGGGCTTCATTTCAGGAAAACAGGGCTGGTTCAACATACTCAAATCAGTAAATGTAATTCACCACTTAAATAGAATTAAAAATAAAAACATATAATCATCCCAATTGATGCAGAAAAGGCTTTGATAAAATTCAACACCCTTTTATGCTTAAACTCTGGAGAAGATAGGATCAAGGGAAGATACCTTAACTATGTAAGATCCATTTACAAAAGACCCATAGCCAACATTATGCTCAATGGAGAAAGACTGAAAGCATGTCCACTGAATTCAGGAACAAAACAAGGTTGTCCACTTTCACCACTCTTATTCAATACAGTCCTTGAAACCCTTGCCAGAGCTATCAGTCAAGAGAAGGAAATTAAAGAATTCAAATAGGAAAAGAGGAAGTCAAGTTGTCTCTATTTGCTGATGACATGATCCTATACCTAGAAGACCCAATAAGCTCAACCAGAAGACTTCTAGAGCTTATAAATGATTTCAGCTAAGTGGCTGGTTATAAGATCACCATCAATAAATCATTAGCTTTCCTATACTCCAGCAACAAGTCTGCTGAAGAAGAAATCAGGAAATCTGTCCCTTTCACAATCTCCTCCAAAAAAAATAAAATAAAATACTTAAGAATCAATCTTACACAGGATATTAAGGACCACTACAATGAAAATTATCGAACTTTAAAAACGAAATTGCAGACCCCAGCGAAACTGACCCCGTGAAGCTCCTGAGAGTCAGCTCAAGCTGCATGTCAGCATGTGGATTCCCACGGTAGGATGAATTTCCCAAAACGGGCATACATTACCCCCTGCTAATTCCTTAACCCCAAAAGAAAAGTGAAGAGCATTAACGAAAAACAAAAACAAGAAACAAGGAATCTGGTGCCAAACACGTGGCCACCCCCACACCCAGTGAGAGTGGAACTTCCTCATAGGGGACCAAGCTACCCCTAATCAGATCCCCTAATCTGGCCTCGAACTCCCTGATTGGACTGCTCTTCATTTATATGAACTTGGAATTAAGTTTGGGTAGTTTTGCTCTTAGTAGCAATATTTTCATCGGGTCCTGCGAGAGGTTGCAGCTGTGGTGTGCTTGCCTGTGGGGGGGGGCGACCTGCTCAGCAAAAAATGCTGACGGTCTCTCTGCGCCGGCCCGCTGTGAACTCCCGGATTTGACTGCTCTTCATATATATGAACTCGGATTTAAGTCCTGATAGTTTTTGCTCTCAATAGCAAAATTACACCGAGTCCTGCGAGCAGCGGCAGCAGCGGCACCCTTCCCTCTGGGCGGGGTGGTCTGCTCAGCAAAAAACGCTGTCAGCCTCTCCGCGCCGGGCAGAGGATTGCAACCTGAATCAGAGGAAAGGTCCGAATTTCATGACCAAGCACCACTGCGACCTGACTGCTCATTGCTTTGCCTAGTCTTGCATAAAGTGGGGCGGAGAGGTTGCTACCAAACTAGTCGGCGGCCCGTCGCCATTATGATGTGTCCCTGAGGGCGGGGTGAGTCTTCCACCCCTAGCCTCTGCATGTAACCAGCCTCAAGAAGCTTTGAATATATGGGGCAGCTTGGGCTACAATTTAGCTTGTGAGCTCCTCACATAGCCAAGGCTGGATAGTCCTGGGACCCTCAAGCAGGTCGCCTTCTAGTGCTTGCAACAGAGAAACACAAAAACTCTAGAAGGACCTGGCCCTTTCCCTGAGGTCCTTAGCCAACATCACTAAATAGCTCCTGGGCTCTCTGGGGATCACAAGACACACAGAGTGGGGCCACCATTGATCCTGAGGAAGCGAGACTCAGGCTAGCCACTCTCCTTGGATCAGTCAGAGACACACGGCTTCTATAAAAGGAACAACTCGATTGTCTACAATTTCTGAGCCCCAGATCCAAGAAATATCTGGAGTGTGGATTGGCTGGAAACAACCAACTCAGGCTTCTGCCCAGAGGGAGTCAAATAATCCTTTACTACAGAAAATTTTAGAGGAGATCCTCTAAGAAAATCCAGGCCACCGGACTCAACCAATCCACTTCTCCCCAAACAAGCTCAACTCCGAAAAATTCCCAGCCTGATGCCGGATTTCATTGCACCACCAAATGATACATACCTCCGGATCTAAGGGTCAGAAATTCTCAGAACTGTAACATCTAGTTTTGTGTTTTTTATTGGAGGTGTCTTGTTTTTGTTGTTGTTGTTGTTGTTGTTTTGTTTTTTTTTTACCGGATTCCGGCTGAAAAATAAGATTTTTGAAATTTTTAACATTATTGTGGGTTTTCAGGTTTCTCTTTTGTTGTTATTGGTGTGTGTGTGTGTGTGTGTGTGTGTGTGTGTGTTTTGGTTCTTTTTTTCTTTTCTTCACTTTTTTTTTCTTTCTTTCTCTTCTTTTTTTCCCCTCCGTTTCCTCTGCTCCTTTCTTGCCTTACAATCAACTCGGAATTCTGGTGGAGGTGGATGTAAATACTTATCGGTGTGTATGTAATGGTGGTTGGCTCTTATTACTCCAGTTCTTTAGGTCTTATTTAACCCTACTGCTAACTCTTTTCTCCAATTTACTCTGGTAATTCCTTAATTTAAGCATCTTTATCTCATTCTCACCCCAAGTCTTTACCCTATCAGCTCCCCAGTCCTATGTACTCCTCAGTCCTATTAAAATAACCTACTCCACCCCACTCCCTAGTTACCCAATACTTTATAACAGGTGTGCTTTTATACCTCCCAATTCACTTCCTTGACTTCCAAGTCAACCTCAACCCTTCTCCCCAATATCAGAGAGATACCATCACTTGAAGAAATTGAAACTCCTCAAAATGGCTACTTGCTTAGTATCATACTACACAGTGAGAGTTCTCTCAAAGAAAGCTGCCACTATTGGTGCTAATCATCAGCTACTCAGTTTCACCTGGAACGGAATAGTATTGGTGCTTATAGCCTTTCAAATTCTCACAGAACCGTCCGGCATCTCTAGGTCTAGACTGACCAAATAACTCCTCTTCACAACAAAGCAAAGTCATAAGAAGCTACAGTTACTACAACAAGACTATCAAGGCTGAAATAAAAGACAAGCTCTCGGACTCAAAACTGAGGAAAAGGGGAAATAGCTCTCAAATCCAATCTTCTCCACCTAAGGA